>JAJJMA010161095.1:0-26725 GCA_023529015.1 Papaver nudicaule | reverse complement strand
AAAACACTTCAAGATAGAATCCAACAGACCTGAGATAATCTTTATCTTATTGACTCATTGAGGATCGTTAGATGGACCACAAAAGATATTATGTGATATACAAGTCCATCTAAGAGATAAAGGAGTTTAGAGTTTGACCCAAGTGAAATTCTGAAAGAATATCCACTAAATCCGACACCAGCAAAGTAACCAACATTGGATTCGCGTACAGGTTCGCGAAATGTTCAGTCACTTTGGAACTCAGAAGAAATCCGAGTTTCTGGTTTGCGAACCGGTTCGTGAACCGTCCGCCTGTCAGATTTCGTTAAATCTGGATTCCGCTGGAAGTACTGGGCTTAGCCTGAACTTAGACATGTGTACGTCCTCAGCTGTAATCCATGGACTCTTTGCTCAAGAGTACTCCTTTAGAATCATCCATATCCAACTAACGATTTGCAAGCAAACCATTGTAATGGACACATGGCACCGAATGTATCTCATTCATTCTTGTACTCACAGTATTTGTGGGAACAAACACTGGTCATGACACAAGGCCACGTTAGACAAGAATACGATCTCAATCGTTATTATCACTACTAAAGTAGTCGACTATATTTCGAAAGATTAGAGAAAGTAGAATAGAAGAATTTCAATAAAGTCATAACTCTTACTAACCTTTTGTCGATGAAGAATAATTGATGTCTTCTTTGTCTTCACAGTCTTCGTCTTCAAGGTCTCTACTACTTTGTCTATATCCCAATTCTGAAATCTAAACTCTAGTAGGCTAAATCAAGAATTGAGTTTTGACACCTAAAACTGACAACTAGCTTGACATACCAACGCTAGTGGGTTTGACCCGGACAATGTCCTAACAATCTCCCCCTTTGTCAATTTTAGTGACAAAACCAATTTACATATGGATTCAAATAATATACAATAAAGTACTAACCAAATGTATCTCTTGATTTCTTGAATTCTTCAACTTCTCCCTTGAGTCTTGATGTGTTCATTAAACTCTTGTTGATGAATCCGTAGTCAGCAGTCTCAACATATCCAGCTCAACCAACCATAAAGGTACGCTTAAGCTTACGTGGGTTAGTATGCTCATCCCACATGTTGTTTGTGCGTAAGAGTAAGAATCTGAGCAAACTTTAAAGTTGGTGTATCAAAACTTTTAAAGTGATTCTATTCATTCTTGATACGAAGCTTGATCTCAGCTTTAATTACCCCCCCTTACTTGATACTTTGTGAAAAGCACAACAAGTAAGCACATGATGTTCTCCCCCTATGGTTATGCACCACAAGAAGTAAGAACCATATGTATTCTCCCCCTATTTGTCACAAAAATATGACAAAGTAGTTTGAGACTAGGGTTTCATACACCTATGATAACAGGTGAAGCTAAGTACTCGCATATCAAGTGTAAAGATGGTATACTTAGGTAATCTGAACAACAAGATTCCTGAGTTCTCACCTTATGGAAAAATATAGATACACTTTCTCCCAATATTCCACATCCACGCTCCCCAAAAAGATTTTTTATTAAGCACAAGTTCAAGATAAGAACTCTCCCTCGTGTGGTGTCATTCAATAAAGAACAATTGACAAAGACGAACAAGGACATAAACAATTATATGTTATCCAGTTTTGCTTTGTTAATAATCTCTTTTCCTTAGCCACTTTTTTCGGAAAAAGAGTATATGATTCCGAGTTTGTGAAAACCCTAAAAATCATACAATCTAAAGTTTCTTAATCGTGAGAAAAAGCATAACTTTTGTAAATAGACACAGCTTTACGTCACTACCAAAGCAATGGAAAAAGTTATGTTTTACAATAAGATTGAGGTAGACAAATCAAGTATTGCAAGCATCATTAATAACATCTAAAAAGAACTTTTATTAATGAAATAAAGTAGTACATGCTTGAAAAACTCTAAAAAGCATGAAAGGCAAACTACTAAACAGATTCAGTTTATATTCCTTAGGCAAAAGTAAGAACAAGTTCTCACAAGGAACTAACTAATTTGATCTACTAAGAAAGAATAAATCTAAACAAAAAGTTGTTGTTAATAACTTTATGTAGGATTGCTACTTGGAAAACTAGCCACTTTTGGCATTACAGACTTCACAATACTTGTTGTCAGCAAGTTTCTTGATCCGTCTTTTCAAGAGAGCAAGCTCATCCTGTACAGCTTCCAACGGGGACATAAGCAATGCGTTCTTTCTTGTAGTGGCCATGGTGTTATTTTTCATGGCTTCATAATCTATGAAGAAGCGATAGACGATGGCAGATGAAATCTGAAACTTTTGATCCAGTTTTTCATATTCATAGGCATCAAAGGAGTAAACCCCAAGACGATGAGTATGAAAAGCCATAACCTCTTCTCCTTCTTCCAGAATCTCTTCTTCCCTTTCTATCTCTTCAGAGCCGGAGGTGCTGAGCTGGTGAGCGGAGGTGCTGAGCCGGAGGCGATGCGTTGAATTTTTTGAGATGGAGGTTCGTATGAGACATATGGAATATGGTATCCATAGTATGAACTCTAAATCATTTACTTGAAGCTCATCCTCTTTATGATAAATAATACGCTTTCCCCGAAATGACCTTGCCCAACAAGGAAAGTGCAATTCATTGGACCTTTCTATACAATCAAATAGATTGACACAAGGGCACCATATTCTAGGAGCCCAAACTATGTGATTGAATAAAACCTCCTTTATATGTTGCGGGACGAGGGGTCCTTCTTCAAACTCTGACTCGTATTTTTCATATAGAAATCTATGATCAAGAAAAGAACAAGATCCAACAGTGATATGTTTCGGCCCCTTAATCAATACTTACTCGTTTTGCTTAAATATGTCAATTAAGCACATTTTCATTCACTCTCCTATGACAATACCCGAAAAGACATATGTCTTAGTAGTAAAACTACTAATATTTCTCCCCCTTTTTGTCACAAAAATATGACAAATAGTATAAAGAAAAATAATGATCGTAGCAAATAGCCTAAAAGTAGTAGACAAAGGTTAACATACCCGATCGAGAGATCAAAAGCGCAATTTTCATTCAAATTCCGTAACCGCACACCCCCGAAAGATATTACCATTAGGCACAAGTTCAATATGAACTCTCCCTCATTGTATGTCATTCCCAAAGAGAAAAACAAGACTGACCTTCCCAAGTAAAATTTTTTTTAAGATACTTGGGTTTTAAGCAATTCTACAAGTAAAATTGCATTATGTTTTTCATTACTAGCCAGTTATGTACATGGGAATTCAAAGCAATTTTTTTTTATTTTGTATCCAGTTAGAACGTAGAAGAATAAAAAATCTAACTCTTACAAAAATATAGGATTTCCTTTCTTAGCTATTTACGAACATAAGAACGAAAATCACAACTTTTTATCCTAATCAGTGACAAACCTCGGAGCCCAAAATTGTAACTTAAGAGAAATCAAATACCTTAAAAGAAATCTCATCTTAGCCATATGAGTTAGAAGCGTAACTTTTGACTATCTTCATGAAATTCTTTATCCCGAAGGTGTATAACTAATATAACAATTTCGTGGTACGCAATATATGCACAAGAAAAATCAATAAAGATCAGGTATTACAATAATCAATATCAAGATTTAACTAAATAAATTCTATTAATTGACGAAAAGAAAACATGGAAGTAGCTAATGCAAGCAATGCTTAAATCAAAAACATAACTACTTCTAGCATAGTGTTACCCAACTCTAAGGATATAACAAAGTTTGTAAAAATGAGTTAAATATGCTAAAACAAAGGAAAGATAAGGTAGCTGAAAAGTTAATTATCTGCATCATCATCATCTTCTTCAGGATCATACGAATCTTCTTCATCATTAATCTTCAAATTTTTGAACTCATCTTCAATAGTATCAACATTGTCGACAAAAGGAATACTTTGAACTCATCTTCAGTACTTGAGGTTTCGATGTTTTTCACAGCAAGAACAAGTTGAACCTTGACAACTTCAAAATCTTGGAGATCATTGTGTCATCTTACACATCTTGATGATCATAAGCAAAGTAGTAAGAAATTGTAGGAGAATATTTTTTGAAATTCAAGAGGATCAACTACTTCTTCGTCGACAAGATTCTCTTCGTTTTCCTTTCACAATTCCAACACCTTCACAATTGTTAACCTTGCTTACTTCTTCCATATTAGCTCGTGTGATACTACGACCGATATGAGTCATAATAATTGTAAAGTCACTTAAATGAGAATTCTTGTTTGGTATTTAATATCTCCATAAGAGATAACAAAGAAAGTAGATGTAGGCTTCTCTTCAAGAAACAAACACTTAAGGAGGCGGTTTGAGAACTTCCTATTTTTTCGCGAATGACATGGGATCGAGAATGTTCCAAGAGATTAATTAGGTTACAACACTGAAAAGCAGGGGTACCGAAATACAACCAACTTTTCGTTTGGGCTCGTGAGTCTTATGGTAAGATATGGACGATCTCAAAAATCAATATCCAAATCTGATAACCTGAGTAAGATCACATGTGATAAGTCCAACTCAAGACAAGTCTTGGTAAATCCCCTGGATGGATTATGGACCAACTCGACGGTTATGAATAACGTACTTCTTGTGTTTGCTTTAATTATACAATCAGAGATATAATGCGGAAAGTAAAACACACAAGACACCAGATTTTTTTAACGAGGAAATTACAACCTGTAGAACAACCTCGGGACCTCTTCCAGATTGAACACCGCACAATACTAACTGTCTACAAACACTAGCTTACTATAAGACTTCAGTCTGGGATGTAGCAGAGACCAACTTCAACCCTCCAAGTGAATTGGCTATTTTCGCACTCCTTACGTCTCTAAATCCCCCACAGATCGTCACGCACTTGATTCCCCTGGTTGACGTCCTTTACAGGCCTAGGAGTTGCTTCAACCGCTGTTAAAGGCTTATGTCAACAATTCCGGCGTTGCAACCTCAATTATCAACTGCATGTTTCGAACTGTCATCTTTAGTTTAACAAACGTAAAGTGACTTCCTTCGGATTGCTCCAAGTCATACGAAAATCTACTTACAAGCGGGACCTGACAAGTAAATTGAGTAAACTATGCCCAACTTGTCTCTACCTCAGCTGTGAAAAGAATCACTTAAGAGACTTACACAACTGAAGCTAACTAGGTCTTACAACACCGTGTGCATCCGTAAGTTGCTTCCTTAACCTTGTATGTAACGTATTGGTTCTTGAATGGCCTTATTGCAGAAGAGAAGGACCGTAGAATAGACAAGAACGTAATCAGGTTACCAAGGTTACAGGTTAATCAGATAACAACCACATAGGTACGTTATCGCATGCCTGTGCTTCCCAACTCTCAAAAGGAGTCTTTATAGTCGTTAGGGAAATCCCACAGAGGAACTACTACCTGATAGAGGATGATTACCACAACAAGCTTACACCGAAGTGCAAAGAGTTTACGATCAATTCCACAGATAAACTTCGCGTATGCTTGATGCTTATGGTTTTCGTTCGTTAACCCTCTATTTATTGCTCTCAATAATATATGTTGCTTTGAGATAAAACAATAAATTCCTTGTGCTCTCAAGTTAGCAAGTGCCCGTGTAAATGTGCCCGCTACCTGGTTTGCACACAAAGAAACCCTAGGTTAATCTCAATTGGAATTCTTTTAACATTTATCTGCCAAGTGGTTTATTAGCTCTTAACCACTTCAAGATAGAAATTCAATGACCATGAGAACACCTTTATCTTATTGAATCATTGGGATTCGTTAGATGGACCACAGAAGATATTCTGATAAGCACAAGTCCAACTAAGAGATAAGGAGTTATCTGTTAAACCCGCATTGAAAATCCCGCAAAATATTCAACAGACGGTTCGCGAACTGTCTGAATCTGGAATCTGGGCCAAATACATTGAATCTACTGTTCACGTACATGTACGCGTACAGATCAACGTTTTGGAACTCAGGAGGAAAATCCGGAGTCACTGTTCCTGAACCGGTTCGTGAACCGTCGTGTGTCAGATTTAGGGTTTAATCCGGATCCGCTGAAAGTACCTGGGCTTGGGCCAGTTTTCCTGTACTAGACGTGTGGACGTCCTCAGCTATAATCCATGGACTCTGCTCTAGGGTACTCCTTTAGATTCACGCAATTTCCTACATGTGATTTGCAAGCAAACCATTGCACTGGAAAATGTATTGAATCTATCTCATGTATCTTGTAACTTCGTATGGTGGGAACACATAGCAACATAACTCATGGTTATGTAGACAAGAGTACAATCTCAATAGCTATTAGTATCTCTACTAAAGTAACCGACTATTTCGAAATATAGAATAAGAAGAATATAAGAAATTCCATAAATGTCACAACTCCTACTAACTTTTTGTCGATGAAGAATATTTGATGTCTTCTTTGTAATTGCAGTCTTCATCTTCAAGGTCTCTACTACTTTGTCTATATCCCAATTCCGAAATCTAAACTCTAGTAGGCTAAATCAAGAATTATGTTTTGACACCTAAAAATGACAACTAGCTTGACATACCAACGCTAGTGGGTTTGACCGGACAGTGCCCTAACAATCTCCCCTTTTGTCAATTTTATTGACGAAACCAATATTACATATGGATTCAAAAGATATACAATAAAGATCTAACCCAGATGTATCTTGATTTCTTGAATTCTTCAATTTCTCCTTTGAGTCTTGATGTGTTCGTTTAACTCCTGTTGAATAATTCGTAGACAACACTACAATATATCAAGCTCAAACAACCACAAAGGTACGCCTGATCTTACATGGGTTAATATGCTAATCCCGCATGTTGTTTGTGCAAAGAGTAAGAATCAGAGCAACTTTAAAGTTCGTGTACCAAAACTTTTAAAGTGATTCTACTCATTCTTGATGTGAAGCTCCCGCTTAATCTTTATACCTCTTTTTGCCAGATTGGTATGAAGCCCAATATTGACTCCCCCTTACTTGATACTTTGAAAAAGTACATAAGTAAGAAATACGATATTCTCCCCCTATGGTTGTGAACCACAAGAACAAGAAACCATATGTATTCTCCCCCTATTTGTCTCAAAATATGACAAACTAGTTGTGACTCGGGTTTCAAGCCTATAGAGATAGTAAATTCAAGGATGTACTAGCATATCAAGTTTAAGATGACATAACTAGGAAATCAGACCGAAGATCTCGAAGTTGATTCATCTTTGGAGAAATATAGATACACTTTTTTCCTAATATTCCACCTCCACGCTCCCCGAGAAGATTTGTTATTAAGCGCAAGCTCATTTAAGAACTCTCCCCCATGTGGTGTTATTCAATAAAGAACAACAATATATGCATCTACAAGTAAAGACATGAACAAAGCATAACTAGACAAACAATTTAATGTATCCAGTCTCTTTGTTAACATTCTCTTTCCCTAACCAAATTTTTTTTTTTGGAAAAGAGTATGATTTATGAGCTTATGGAAACCCTAGAAATCATACAATCAAAAGTTTCTTAATCGTAAGAAAAAGCATAACTTTTGTAGTTTTTCATAACTTTGAATCATCACAAAAGCAAAAAGTAAAGTCATGTTGGCAGGCCTGATTATTGTGCTTTCCTCACCATATCTGACAAGGGCTTACATAGTGAGGGTGCCCAACACAATCAGGCCGTGTTGGGGTGAACCATGCTTTGTTCACCATTGGTGATTAAAACAGAATCTCCTACTTCAATGGATTTTTCACCACAAGTAGCTTTCGACATAGATTTCGCCTTTACCTTTTCTTGTTTTTCACCAGTAATAACCCAAGTATCTCATGAAACGATTGCATTATTCCAAGGTTCTCTTGGGAAATTAACACAAGACTTTCAACGATTTCACCTTGGGTGGCCTCACTCGGGTTATGATTCCCTTTGGCTTTATCAGTATTAGGAGCAATATGATCTTTCTTCCCATCTTTCTCATCAAGGTTTGCTGAGAGAGTATTAAATTGACTATTCTCTTGCAAGTTAGTCGATCTCCAATTGGGAACATCAGATCTAGTCTTCGCATTTACAAAGTGTTCCTTTCTATGGCGATTAGGAGAGAACTTTGTAGAGCGTTTATAGGCAAAACTCGGTTTATCATAATACTGATTTTTATGCCTAAAGGTTGGACGTTCACAACCTACATTAAGATGATTAGCCTTGTTGTTTGATCCGAGTTTGACCTCCAACACATTTGCATCATTACAAATGTTGGTTTTTTCGTTCCTTTCATGGAATCTGCATCTTCTTTCCAAGTGACCTTTATTACCACAATAAAAACAACGCTTAGTAACAAAGAATTGGATGCTCTTTGTTACCTGGATGTTGTCGAGCTTGATAGGCTTTTCTCTTTTCATCCTTGAATTGTGGTAGAGGTATTTCACTTTTGGAAATTGTAGTAGCCTTCGGTTGAGAAGAATCCTTATCCTAGAAAAATTTCACCTCTTTGTTAATACTTGAAGCGTCTATTCCTTTATAGTGCAATCCTCGTGTGTCACGATGATTTTTACTCGCTCCTAACATTAAGGTTAATTTTTCAGAGCTATTGTTGAACTTATTCAAGTTTTATTTCAAACTCAAGTTCTCTTCTTCCAACCTTTTGATCTTTTCATAAGCATTAACTAGATCATTCTTAGATGAATCACCATTCTTAAGATTATCTAGTTTAGCATGAAGAATTTTTTCTCGATCATGACCTTCAGAAATTAGCAATTTGAGACTGCTAATTTCTTCGTTGTGATCGGTTGTACCAGTAGTATCAAGTTTCTTTTGCAAGGTAACATTTTGACTACGAAGATATTGACGATCTCAAAAAATCAATATCCAAATGTGATAACCGGAGTAGGATCACAAGTGATCAGTCTAACTCAAGACAAGTCTTGGTAAATCCCCTGGATAGATTATGGACCAACTCGACGGTTATGATTAACGTACTTTTTTTGTATGATTTATTATATAATCAGAGATATAATGCGGAAAGTAAAGCACACAAGACACTAGCGATTTTTTAACGAGGAAACTACGACATGTAGAAAAACCTCGGGACCTCGTTCAGATTGAACATCGCTGTTAATGGTGGATTTTAGAGTATGGGTAAAAGTGTAAAACCACATAATGGACTTAGAATAGGCCCATGTTAAAGGGTAAAGTTTTGCACCACCCAACAAAGCATGATGAGCCACAATGTAACTAGGAGAGCAGGACAACTGCGACGACCCTGGTTAGACAAGGAATGTTCTGGCCAACACCATCTTATGGGCACACGCCACCCTTGTTATGCTTGGCCATTACATGGCCAAGCTCCTCTTTGGCAAGCACCATCTTATGGACACGTGCCAAATTACAACATAACTAGGAGAGCAGGACTACTGCAACAACCCTGGTTAGACAAGGAATGCTTTGGCCAGCACCATCTTATGGGAACACGCCACCCTTGTTATGCTTGGCCATTACATGGCCAAGTTCTCCCTGGCCACTAGGCCAGAAAACACCCAAGGGGATGGCGATGGCCATCCTTGGCCACTTGGCCAAACATCCAAGGGGATGGCGCTGGCCATCCTGACCACTAGGCCAAACACAGTCCAAGGGGATGGCGCTGGCCATCCCTGGCCATTAGGCCAAACTACTCAAGGGGATGGCGTTGTCCATCACTGGTCACTAGGCCAAACTACCCAAGGGGATGGCGCTGGCCATCCTTGGCCACTAAGCCAAACCTCTGGCCACTTGGCTAAACCTAAGTCGCAATAACAGTCTGTGATATCTCTGACCACTTGGTCGAAACCTGATTTTGAATTATGTCATGACCTGGCCACTTGGTCAGATTAAACCTACATACATCGCCAGTTTATGGCGTGCCATGGTCATCTATGGCCAAACATGTTTTCATGATCCGTTCTGCTTACATTCCATGGTAATGCAACATAAGTAATCTCATGTCAATGCTACTTTAGCTAAACACATGTTTGAAGTATTTCCTAAGTATCAATGAATTCAATACGAACTAACTCGAACAACGAGTCATTCAACAGAGATGTCAAAACGTGTCAAAAATGGGGAGATTTACACTAGGATTTTGGTCTGGCGGTCTACGGCAGTTGTGGCGTGACACCCCACTTAGAAAGAGGTTATACTCGTGGGAAATACTGGGGTAATGGGTAGTGGGCATGACTGGCAGTTAAACTAACTCTACGAGAGTAACTCCATCATTCCACTATCTCCATTTTACCATTTTCCTTCACGGTTAGCAAGAGATCAGTGTATTTCTGAACATACTATAAATAGATGATTCCATTTGTTTTCCAAGGACAATTCATCTCAACTGTAACTCATCTACATCTCGATTCATCTTTCATTTTCGAGCAAAACCTGAGGTTTAGATTCAATTAAGAAATCCTTGAGAAAAAGAAAAACCAAGTTGTCTCGGAAAACGATCATTTTCCTAAGTTATTCAGAAACCACACACATTACCTACTTTCAACTAGAAATACCTGATCTCACTCTTTCTCTGCTTCCCTCTCTAAGACCAGCCCTATCTCCTCATCTGTGACCGAAGCAAATCTGGAATGGCCATTGTCTTGGTTTAGGCTAGATTTGTTCGACTTTGATCTCTCGAACTTGAAAGTACTCTTTTGCAGTACATTGTTTTTCCAGGGTAAAACAAACGCACAGTATTAACTGTCTAGAAACACTAGCCTACTATAATACTTTGGTCTGGAATGTAGCAGAGACCAACTCCAACCCTCCAAGTGAATTGGCTATTGTCACACTCTTTACGTCTCTAGATCCCCCACAGATCGTCACACACTTGATTCCCCTAGCTGACGTCCTTTACAGACCTAGGAGTTACTTTAACCGTTGTTATAGGATTTTGTCAACAATTCCGGCTTTGCAACCTCAATTATCAACTGTATGTTTCGAACTGTCCTCTTCAGCTTAACATACGTAAAGTGACTTCCTTCGGATTGCTCAAGGTCATACAGAAACCTACTTCTAACGAAGGCTTACAGCTAAACCGAGCAAATTATGCCCAACTTGTTTCTACTTACCTCAGTTGTGAAAAGAATCACTTAAGAGACTTACACAACTGGAGATAACTAGGTCTTACAACACCATATGCAGCCGTACGTTGCTTCCTTAACCTTGTATGTAACGTATCATTTCTTGAATGGCCGTATTGCAGAAGAGAAGGATCGTAGAATAGGCAAGAACGTAATCAGGTTACCAAGGTTACAGGTTAATCAGATAACAACCACAAAGGTACATTATCGTCTACCTGTGCTTCCCAACTCTCAAGAGAAGTCTTTATAGTCGTTAGGTAAATCCCACAGAGGAACTGCTACCGAATAGAAGATGACTACCACAACAAGCTTACACCGAAGTGCAAAGAGTTTACGATCAATTCCACAGAGAAACTTCATGTATGCTTAATGCTTGTGGTTTTCGTTCTTTGACCCTCTCTTTATAGCTACAATAAGATAGGTTACTTTGAGATAAAGCAATTAATTCCTTTTGCTACAAGTTAGCAAGTGCCCATGTAAACGTGCCCGTTACTTGGTTTGCACACAAAGAAACCCTAGTTTAAGCTCAATTGGAATTCTTTTAATATTTATCTGCCAAGTGGTTTATTAGCTCTTAACCACTTCAAGATAGAAATCCAATGACCATGAGAACACCTCATTGAGATTCATTAGATGGACCATAGAAGATATTCTGATAAGCACAAGTCCAACTAATTAGAGATGAGGAGTTATCTGTTAAACCCGCGAAAATCCGCAGAATATTCACCAGACGGTTCACGAACGATGTGAATCTGAAATATGGGCCAAATACATTGAATCTACTGTTCACGTACATGTACGCGTACAGGTCAACGTTTTGGAACTCAGGAGGAAAATCCGTAGTCATTGTTCCCGAACCGGTTCGTGAACCGCCGTGTTTCAGATTTAGGGTTTAAATTGGATCCGCTGGAAGTACCTGGGCTTAGGCCAGTTTTCATGTACTTAGACGTATGGACGTCCTCAGCTACAATCCATGGACTCTGCTCTAGAGTACTCCTTTAGATTCACCCAATTTTCTACATGTGATTTGCAAGCAAACCATTGCACTGGAAAATGTATTGAAGCTATCTCATGTATCTTGTAACTTAGTGTGATGGGAACACATACCAACATAACTCATGGTTATGTAGACAAGGGTACGTTCTCAATCGCTATTAGTATCTCTACTAAAGTAGCCGACTATTTCGAAAGATAGAATTGAAGAAATTCCATAAATGTCACAACTCCTACTAACCTTTTGTCGATGAAGAATATTTTATGTCTTCTTTGTAATTGTAGTCTTAGTCTTCAAGGTCTCTACTACTTTGTCTATATCCCAATTCCGAATCTAAACTCTAGTAGGCTAAATCAAGAATTGTGTTTTGACACCTAAAACTGACAACTAGCTTGACATACCAACGCTAGTGGGTATGACTGCCCTAACAAAAACAAGATATGATAACTGAATTGAGTTCTCACGAACCTGGTGTTGAGCAAGGTTCAAATATATATATTTATTTATTTCACAAAAGTGGCTCATGTCATGAGTGTGCATGCTTGTATTGCAAAAAATTAATCTCAACTCAAAATATTTTCGTGTAAAATCCAATATAATATTTTGATATCCTTATGCCAAGAAGCGTGACCTAAGTTGTGGTTAGATAATTTTTATCTAAAAACATAGACTTTTAAGCTTTGTCAAATAGGTATTCCCATGGATGTTGGTCTCGACTCTTTCCTTAGGAGCCAGAGGCCGGGAGAACCCTATAAGGAGCGGAAGTGTTGATACCAGCATCGAGTCATTAAATATTGGACTCAAAAATGGATGTGGAAGCACCTTATCATGAGTAAATTATTTGGTGGTATAAGACAATTATGACAACCACTTTGGAAATTAAAGTCAAGAACCATCATAACAAAAGATCACATAATCTTTTGAGCGTGGATTCATCTCATTGGAGATCATTGCTTAACAACTCATGAAAATGAATAATATTGTTCGTTAGTATGACAATGGAGAAAGAAAGAAAATATATTCTTTTAAAATAGACAAGGATTATCACAGTAATACTAGGATCCCACTTGATCAGTTCAATAAAACACAATAGTACGGTAATGAGATAAATAAATATAATCCTTGTAATATATAAACTGTCCACAAAGTTCAAAGGTGTAAGCCCCGAACAATATGCATTCCTTATCTAGACAATACATAGATGTGGATACTGACATGCAACACCATGTGTCGGTAATCTTGATTTTCCCGTTCCACCCAGGTCACCTCTAGAGAAATTATCATAGAAGTTGCTATCATCATAATATGGTTCATGATGTAAAGAATTACCCGAGGAAAAAACAATTAGAAAAAAAATCGTAAAGGAGGGATAATATGCTTACAAACTTGGAAAACATGTATCCACAAATCCAATGGTAAAAGCTAGGGTTTCCAGACATACTAAATTGATTCTTAATCGAATTCGTGTGTTGCTGTAGATAATTTATATGATTCATACATCAAAACAAGAAGAATTTTTGTTTTAAATAATGCATATACAAAGCTAGGGTTTCATGACATTTCGAGTTGAAGATGAAGATACGATTTTCTGTTGTTCTTAAATCATTGATGAAACAGGATAAGAAGAAGGAATTGTGATGGTGCAAGAATCACATATGGTGATGGAGAGCGTCGGTGGTACTGAGAAGAAGGAAAAGTTTCGTTTGGTTGTTGAGAAGAAAAAGAAGTTGCTGGGGTCGAGTGAAAGTGTGAAACTGTAAAAGAGACGCAGTTGTTTTAGTAATTAGGTATAAGTGGATGAAGGGTTATGATTGAATATAATGGGGGGTTTACAAGTACCCTGTTTATTCGGTTGGTTCAGAGGAGTAAACCATCAGCCGAACAATCTATTAATGGTATTGATTTAAAGAATTCTATACCACACCATTCATTTCAGTCGGTTTGACTGGGGTCGGTTCGGGCTAAACGAATTGGTTCTTGTGCAGTCCTACTCAAGATCAACAAAGGCAGCAGAGATGTACTCCACCAAAAGCCTTACCATTCGCATTAGTAACCTTAACCGCAACAAAAGACTCAGATTCAGACTTGGGCACACCAGGTTTCGCAGCATCCTCATACGGAAGGGTGGCAAGAATTTGCGCATCCCTCTCACTAGCTTTCTTCGTGGAGAGACCAACAACGGAGCCTCTGTCAGACTTCGAATCACCACCATAGGTATGCTCGTCCTTCAAATATAACTTGCTTTAATTTCTCCTGATTGACGTTTTTTTTGCAGGAGTAACATCCATAGCCTCCTACCTGACACGACGACGAGCGATCAAATCGATATAATCAGGGATATCAGAGTGAGAATCAGAATGTGTGGACCCATTTCGTGGACGCTTGAAAACCTGCGGGAAAAACAAACAATCAGAAAAGGAAAAGTATAGTGAAGACAACAACAACGAAGGAGCATACAAAAATATTAACACGACTACTCCTCGACCTATGCATTAAAAAACAATATCCTCCGAATTTGACAAATCATCTTCAGAAAAGGAAGGATCAACAAAACGTAGAAGAAGCCTCGCTACCGGATGATAGCCTTGCAGCCCGCACAGTAGCCTACAACTGGAAACCAAAATCAAGTTAAGCAGACGAAAGGCGCAAAGGATAAAACAAAGACCACATAGACCTAGCTCCCAATCCAAGTGAGCGAAAACCATCACATCATCTTCAAAAGAATTGTTAATGCATAATTTTGGATGGACATGTGGCGCCATCTCCGGAGGTTACGTATGGAGGCAACGAGAACTGTGAAGGATAAAACCATAGCTCCGAAAAGCAACATCTCATCACGAGACGATGAAATCCAAGGGAGGAGATCGAAGGATCATCGACCTAGGATACTAGGAGAAAGAAGACACGTTAAGGAGTAGTCACACCGCATTTAATGATGTTGACAGCAGGATAGAAGTTGTCTGTCGATAGGGGATTGGTCCAGACAGCTATGGAGAGCAGAAACCTCGACCAATGAGGAGCCAACAACGTATGAATACAGCAGGATCCTCCACATATTAGTACGAAGGGTTGGGATTGGATGATAAAGGCGGTCAGCAAAGATGGACGATCCAGCCAAGGAACAACAGAAGATTGAAGCAACCAAGGGTAGCAAAGAGCGAAGCCCCTGAGAGTACTATAAATATCCCCCCTCATCAGCAGTTTTGGGGGTCGCAGAATTTGGTAAAGGATAGCTAGGAGTGAGAATACTTGGATGAACATTCTCCAGATTCCATTTGGCCTCTATCCATTAACAAATCGAAGTGACTTATAGTGTAATCCAGAGAAAGCTTTATTGATTTGATATAATAGAACATCGATTTTACCCCCGAGGACGTAGACACAAAGCTGTTGAACCTCGTTAAATTGTTGTGTTGATTATTGTTTCAGTTTTATCTGTTGTAATCAACTTTGTCGACGATTGTCTTCAAAGTAATATCTTGATTGCCGTCTGTAGCCAACTTGGATCATAATAACCAACGATAATACGTTCAAACTCACGAACTAATCTACGGTTGTTAACAAACAAAGGCCACTAACGACTTAAGCAATCGAACCTCTAACAATTTTTACTTGAAGTATGATATGGGAAAATTAGTATCAACAAGAATAAGCAGACTCATTCTTTGTATGCATGATGTCTACCACATAAAATACCAAGCAAGATCTGTTGAAGGGGTTTGGTGTAAGAGGCACATCAAGATCTCTCACCCATTTTTCATACAATATCTAAGTTTTAGTTCCACAATTAACATCCTAGTAGTGACAGTTCTTCATCGCTTGAAGACCTTGTCCTATCGATATCCATGGAAAGTTGTCGTGGCAAATAAGAATAGGGTGTTTGGATACCAGAAGCAGAAGTGCTTATGCTTCTCCAGAAGTAGAAGTCAATCCCAGAAATCAAAAGTGAAAAGGTTATGCTTCAAAAGTTAACTTTTCTGCTTTTAAAAGTTATTCTGAAATTGTGTTGCCCCACTAACTTATGAGTTTTTTACTTATAGAAGTTAAAAATCGACTTCTCAAGGTGTGTCGGTATAAAATTTGCTAAGAGATCTTACACCCAACAGCCATCAGGAGATTACGTTAACAGTGAGTTTAAAGAGTCGATTTGGTGTAAACACAATATCGAGATTGGGTGATAAACTACTTCGATGTAGATTCATATACTAATAACAGAAAATAAAGTAATGACTTGAGTATTCATTAATGTGAAATATTTCTCTGGCTAATTCTACAAGGATCTTGTGCTCAAAGACATGAGTAGATCAATTACTAACCTAGTATCTCTCAAGGTCCCAAGGCTTATAAAAAAATCCAACCGCTATAACTGAGCCCGAGCTCGCCTTTTATAAATCAAATCACTTAGTGGATTACAGCTAATAAGACAAAATACTCAATCGTGGGTGTGTCTGAAGTTGTCGAGTAAAAAGATGCTCCTCGAGAGACCATCGAGGAAACCCTTATCTGGCAATCCTTCGATCCCTTGCACGAGGTATCTGTACCTTCGGTTATATTCCTTTCTTCGTTGTTATGTTTGTCTTCGATGTGCTATTCTTCTCGTAGCGTTCTCTGGGTGATTACTCTTTCGAGTTATTCAGTGCTTCGTCTTCTTCTTCTCTTATGGTGCTCCTTCCCTGGAATGCTGATACGTGGTTCGATGGTTTTATACCCCCACAGTTTGCCTCTTTCCTTTCCCTGGGATCGAAGATGCTGGGGAAGGAAACTTGCCTTCGATATCCATTTATGCAACACGTGCCCCACTACTCGCATGAAGTGACGTCTCCGTGACACGTTCTGCATGTTCCCAAGATTTTTAGTTACCTTTTGACCTTCTGACATACAACACCGGTTGCCCTCCCTTATTTAAGTTTTATTCTCTCCCTCTAAAAAACTTCTTTCCCCAAACCTTTCGGATTCTCCTTCTTCAGCTCCTTTCTTACCCTTTCGTTCAAAGGTTTGATTTTTAACCAAAATTTGAGTTCGTTTTAGGAAATCCTCTTGTACCCCCTTCTCCATTTCTCCTGTTGGATCATAAAGGTAGGTTTTTTCTTACTTCCATCCCCTCTTGATTTCTCAGACCTACCGTTGCAATTTCCGGCTCCGGCGAGGTCTTTGTTATACTTTTTCTTGCTTTCTTTCTTCTTTCAAATGACTTCATCTCCTTCTATCGATGCTCTTATCTCCAAGATGAACGCTTTAGGCTTTAACCCTAATTCTTTTGAAATAAAGTCTGTTCATTCTCACGACGGCCGGCTGACTCCAGTATTGATCGAGGAATATAAATGAGGTGAAGAGAAGTTGTTGATTACAACTCATCAGATTCTTGCTTAGCTTCTCCCCCCACTGTATTGATCTGCCAATCCCTTATTTCTCAAGATTCTCTGCTCGATGCCTGAGACTCGGGGAGTGATGCAGCTTACTTGTAGCTCGATTCAGTTAATCAATAAACGTGTCTCTTGCTTGGAGGACAACTCTGCTGCGGGTTCATCAGCGAAGTATTATTTTACAGCTTACAACTTTTTTAAACACTTCAACGCCTGCCTAACATTTGATGACGAGGTTGCCCCTTGGGGAGTTCGCTTTGAACCTATAAAGGGTATGAAGAACATACTTCCAGGTTTCCCAGATTATTCCCTCGACGAAGGCTGCTACACAAAACCCGTACTATTCACTGGTCCTGTTCTTCTAGGTTGGAAGGATTCGAGACGTTTCTGGCACCGAAAGGACTTCGAGGATGGCCATCGGTTCTCGACTCAGCATCTTTTCACAGTTCATTTCTCTGAGGAAGAAAGGGAGTTGTCTCACAGATTCTTGCTAAAAAGGAAAGGTGTTCTCGAGGACATTCCGAAGGGTCCAAAACCCATACAGGAGAAGAGGCTATGGATCAGGTAACAAACACCACTTAACTGAAATATGTTATTTGAAGTATGAATACTTGCCTCTGTTTGTTTCTTGAGAAAGACAAATATTTTCTTATATGGCAAAGTTATCGAAGCTAAAGATGATTCGATGGAATACCACTTTGCTGTGAAAAAGAAGAATCCTACTAAACCTAAGAAAGGTTCGAAGAAAAGCACATGTAAGGGGTTAACCAGAGTGACCTCGAAGAGTAGGAATTAAAAAAACGTGAAATCCTTAGTTGATAGTTTAAAGGTTTTCCCAGGAGATGAGCAACCAGATTCGAAGGTTGTTAATGCTTCGAAACCCGACAATGTTTCTGAGAATGTGGTTGCCACTGCCTCTGCTTCGTGTAACGTTGTATCGAGTACTCCTGCCTCTGCTTGTGCTGCTGCTTATACATCTGCTGCTTCGGCCCCTTCTTCTGATAACATTGTTTGGTTGCCTTAGGCGTTGATATTATCCCTGATTCAGCTACTGCCTCAGTCGTAGTGCCAATCAAGCTTTCTTCGAAGAAAGATATCCCTCTCGTTGATCTTTTATTACCTCGAAGGGGAGAAGCTGTGGATTCCTCAGAGTATCCGAACAATATACTTGTTAACCGTCCCAGTAGTTCAAAATTCCCGAGGGCTCCACCATTTGTTGGAAAACACATCGAGCCGTATACGACGAAGAAGAGTACTTCGACAGAATCATGATCTCTGCGATTTTGTTAAGGAGGTTTCCACTTGATTCAGTTCGCATGTTTTCGATCCTTCACACTGTCCAATTGATCCAGAGTTATGCAAGAAGATTGCCAATGTGCTTGTTGGGGATTGCCTCGGAGACGTTTGCGATCCTCTTAATCCTCTCTTTACCTTCGAGAGAATCTTTTTATACTTCAAATGGTAAGGGTATTTAGGCTTCTTTGCCCTGCTACCTTTCCTAGTCGTCGTTGTTGCTAAATAAGTTGAGCTTTCTTTCACAGGGTGACCATCATAGATCGGGCTTGTTGACTTACTCCTTTCAACAGTATGGTGATGTACAATACTATGAGCGGAAATTTCTTCGAATGCTGGAAGAGCTGCTTGCCGAAAAGACTCGTATTGCTGTTGAGCGTGCGAAACTGGCCGTTGAGTTCTTTTTACCGGTATAAAAAAGGGGAGTTAGATGAAGAGAAAGGAAAACTCTGTCTATCTAACTTAGCTCTTAATACATATTCACAAGCGAGTCATAAGCATACGAATGCGGCTTATGGTCTAGACAAAGGTTATCGAGATGAATGTGACCACCTTGTGAAGGAGAGATCTGATGCTCGAGATGACCGAGACTACCAACAAAAAAGGAGACTCTTTTTAAGGAATGAAAGAAGAATGCTGAAGTCGAACACTTGCTCGAGTATGAGAGGGAAAAAAAGTCAACAAACGACTCAAGAACACCAATTATTAATCGTCTGACCCGAGAACGAGATGCCGCCTGGAAGGATTAATCAATTCGCACTTCTGGCAGGCTCGTAATTGAGAACTTGGAGAGTCAAATTAACAATTTAAAAGTTCTAAATTTTGCTTTGAGGAAGGCGAATAAAGAGTTGCAAAGAACTCGCAAAAGTTAACTCTTCCAAGGATCATTTCCCGAAATTGACAAATGAATATCGAATTGAACTGACAAAGTTGGGATGGAACCCTGAGGAAGATATTAGGAGGAGAATTTCGAGACCTCGTTTCTTCAACTAACAAGAGGTTACTGACTTCGTGGTTGCCAAAGAAAGTAGGACACCTGGTTTTAAAATTTTGCCGTGTGAATTTAATTATATCCTCGAGATGTGTCTTAATATAAATGTTTTCATGTTCCAGGTATCGAAGCGAATTTGAAGCATAATAGTGCGAAGGATGAGTTGGAAAAGGATGAGGCTTCTGGCCAATTGATTTCGGAGTCGACTCTGAAATTAAAGTTTGAAGATGACTTAAGGAAAGTTACCCAAGAATTAGCTGAGGAGCGCAACCGTCGTCTTGCAGATGAAAAGAGAAGTACCCAAGAATTGATTAACGAGCGTAACCAACATTTCAAAGAAGTAGAGAAGAATGCCCAAGATTTAGCTGGCGAGCGCGATCGTCGTCTCAGAGCTGAAGAGAGTTTGAGAAAGACCATCAATGCCCTCACCCTTGTTCAACCTCAGATCAAATTTGGTGATGTTTTGTAAATCGAAGTTGACCGAATCTCTTTTGTCGAACAAGGCATGTTGACAACATGGTCGAGCTCTTTTTGGAGCTATCCGAGCTGAGCCTGCCAGCTATGGAGCTTTGAGTGTAGATGACTCTGATGTAGAGCTTCCGGGTGATGAAGAGCTGCTTCCCCATGAGGTTTTTGTTAGACTTGTTGAAGAGGTACTAGGCCAAAAACTGGAGAAAAAAGATGAGTCTGAGGATGAAGATTCTGATGATGATGATTCTGAAGATGATTTTTAAGGTGGTCCCGAGAAGAATGTCAAAGATGACTCGAAGGGGGATCCTGAGGATGGTGCGAATGGTACTTCCAAGAGTAATTTCGAAACAAATCTATGTGGTACTGTAGATGCTCATGAGGGAGGTCCCAGAGATGTTAGCAAGGGAAATGATTATGACGATAAGAATGGTGACATCGAAGCAAATCTAGAGGTAGATTATAAAGGAAATGGTTCTTTATTTAGCGAGTCCCTGCTGGAGTATAGTGAAGAAGAGGATACTGAACAAAGAAAATAGAGAGTGCCTTCATATGGCAAAACCTTAGGACAACGTTTAAAAACGAGTGATGAAGAGAAAGGAAAGCAGTCTTATATGATGGGATCTACTGCTGCTTAGAAGGATTTTTTTCTTTTCCTCAATCTCTGATATTGTCTTGCTTGTATCTCGAATTCTTCTGTTAATGAATAAGATATTTTTTTTGTGTTGCTTGCTATTTGCTTGATGTGTGATATTACTAGTAATTCGTGATCAGTTACGAAGTTAAAAGTATATTTTCGATGAAGTTTTTCTTTCATGATCGAGTCATGCTTTTCTTCGATGCATTGTTCGTTTAGTAGCTCGTGATCAGGCACGAAGTTTACTTTGCAAATTCTAGGCTCCTAAGGTTACTTAGAGTGCAACTCTAAGGCTTACTTCGATGTGGGAGGCAGTAAACCAAGCTAGTGGGGGCTGCAGATCACGCTTCCCAAAGGCTTTTAGCTACTTCCCCGGTCTCAAGCGGACACTGGCTATTGAGGTCGTAGGTACCTGGTTTGCCTCAGTACATAAGAGCTTATGGTAGGTATCGAAGATATCGAGTATCCTCCGAGGAGGCATGAGTTTAATATCTTGGATACCAGTTTTGCCTAAGTAAAGTCGGAATCTTATTATAGGTAGCTACTTTTGACCTCGATAATCTAGTAGTACAATGGGGGAGTGCCGGTCAAAGCTGGAGCTTAGACATGGTACTTTTCTCTTATCGCGGCCTGAAATTCAACTCTTCTATTCTCGTTCGCCCCTCCTCGAGGCTATAGTTGATTTTTAGAGAAGGTCTATTGGCTGCGTGACTTACTTACCATTCCCGTGAATGTAAGCTAATTAGATGCCTCGGGGTTTTATCCACCCTAATGGTAGATGTTAATCCCATTTATTATCCCCGCGACGCCTCATTAAGGAGGTCCCATTGGTCGCGTGTTAGTGGGTCCAAATGCCTCTAGCTTATGTAGCTTTGATGCAAAGTACCGACCGCTAACGGGGTGTCTTGTGGGTAGATGACTGTGCCATGTAGCTCGTAGGGCCCTTACGACTACATGTGCCTCAGTTCTGTGCCTATTACCGGTAGGACTTTTTTATAATTGGCGTCAAGGCCTTAAAGGAGATATGGCATCAGGGCCTTTTCGTTTATATGGCTTCGAGGCCTTAAAGGAGATATGGCATCAGGGCATTTTAGTTTATATGGCGTCGAGGCCTTAGAGGAGATACACCTAATCGAATAAGATCTGGAGTTTGAATCGAGATATAATAGATCAAGCTGTCTCTTTATTTATTCTTCTAATGATCAAGATTCCTTGATTACATACAAAGTTTAATTAAGATGCTTCAAATGTTTTCCTTCGACTGGGGTGCTCAATCATTTTCCGTCTCAGTTGAGCAGACTATACGTATCATTTCCCATTGCCTTTTCGATGACATATGGGCCTGTCCAGAATGGCTCTTCTTTGATGTTTTAGACGATATTGGAACATGACTTCGACGTTGATGCACCTTTTTGTTTATTGTTTATTATCATAAATTGCTCCATGTCCTTGTACCACTGACCCTTTCCTTGCCTATCAGACCCTACGATTGATTGTGGGATCGATTTTGGTCTTTCCATGGATGTCGTGGCCATCCCTGCCTCTACTTCAGCAATAAACTCATTGATGCTAGATTCTGTTATCTTTAGCTGTTTTCTTTGACTCCCCAAATCTTGCTTCGAACCTTCCCTCTACCGTATGTCAATTTCATTACAAACACGAGCTTCAACAAGATCTCCCATTATTTATGCTATCCCGGTTGGCGTTGGGAATCAGATTCTTTTGTGAAGCCTTGAAGTTATACTTCTATTAAACTATGTAGCCATGGTCTTCCCATAATAGCAGTATATGGAGAGTAAATGTCTACTACACAGAATGGTGTGAGAAGTTCGAGCTTGCCTACATAGACTGTTAATGGTAGCTTTCCCCTTGGTATCGAAGGCTTACCATTGAAACCGAACACGTTATACGTCGAAGGTACTAACGCTGCATCCTTTCCGATAGTTGATCATGAGTCTTGCAAAAGAGTATATCAACAAAACTTCATGGGTCCACCAGTATCCTTGGCATTGCAATTTTTATGTTCAGAGTTATTACCAAAGGATCGTTATGTGACCTTCCTCCATCCGGGATATCTTCAGCAGAAAAGAAGACTGGTTTTTTTTTGCTATTCTTCGAGGGGTTTCCTCACAGCAACGCTCATTATCTCTTGTCCTTCGAAGTCCCTTTTGTGGATTCTATCAGTGATGTTGTTCCTGAAGCTGTATTCGGTGATCCCAGCATGTACTATCGAATTATAGTCTTTGAACTTTGGAATATCTCGATCAATTGTGATTACGTAAGCCTCGTGTTTCTTTTCTTCTTGGGGTTGCGGCTGTTCTGGAGGTGGGTTTGGTAATCCCAAGAGATTATCAAATTTGCCCTTCGAGATGAAATGGTGAATCTGGTCTTGTGCTATGACACAATTCTCGGTAGAATACCCATAAAACTTGTGAAAGTGGCAGAAATCCCTCGAGTTTCTTGTATGCGGCGGTTGATTATCCCTACTTCTTGGATAACGAATTTCACTTGCTGATTCGGACTGCTCGATGCACCTTAAGGCAACCTCGAGAGGTACGCTGAGTTTCAGGAGCTTTCTGTCTTGGAAAGGAGGGAATCATGACCTTGGTACCCCGAACTTCTTGTTTTGGAATCCTCCCTTGTATCCTCTTTGAGAATCATTACCCTTGTTGTCATTGTATCTTCTGTTATCTCTATACCTACCATCACCAAATTGGTCTTCGCTTCCATATCGTCCATTGTTATCTTGTCTTCTCTTTTAGAGGAATCCCCCACTTGATTGTCCACAAATTGACCTTGCCTTGTTCCGAACATCACTTTCTTGAGAGGTTCCACGAGCCTCTTAACTTTATCTCGCTCTTCCAAGGATAAGTTGTTGATCGAATGCACTTGTTTCGAGATGCTGTCCTTTTCTTGGGCTGCCTGTTCTTTGATTTCTTCTAGCGCAATTCGCTCGTTTTGGTATTTTCGAAGCTCTTGTAGTGTTTCTACATTCTTCGAGAATAGTTTGTCATATAGAAGATGATCTTTATCAAGTGCATTCTGGTAAGCTCGAACTTTATCCTTTTTCGTGCCTCCGTTTCCAACCTCCACGCATTGCGCGGTCCATCTTTCTGTCAAGCTTTTAGTGGACTCCTTGGGTCTTACCCTAATGCTGAACAGTTTCTCCACTCCTGGTTTCGATGAATTGTTGTAGAGGAAATGAAGCAAGAAGACCTTGGACAGGTCATCGAAGGATGAAATTGAACATGCTGGTAGGCTATCGTACCAAGCTAGGGCCTCTTCTTTCAAACTCGATGGGAAATATTTGCAGAGTACCTCATCCTTGTCAGCCCATGCTAGGAATAATCTTTGGTACATTTTTATGTGATGAGTTGCATCTCTAGTTCCGTCGAAGACAGAGTTAAAGACTGGCATAATGCATTTAACTGGGATAGGGTTGCTTAAGAGTTCGAAGCTTAACGGCGAGCGGTGTACTTCATTAATGGCTTGTCTCAACTTAACGTTTGTAAACGGTTGCACCCGGCTATCGAGAAGCTCTGCTCGCATTATCTTGATCTCGTCCATCATAACCTTTTGCAATGCAGTTGCTTCGGCATCCTTTCGCGCCTGTTCGTTCTCGTATGACTCGATGTATGTTATTTCCCCTTGATCGAATGCTATGTTCGATACGATGACTCAATGTTTCTCCCCTATGCTCTTTTGAGTGTCTGTGTACTTGGGTATTGTTTCTTGATATGGAGGGACGTTTTGACCGTGAGTTTTCATGTGGATGAGAGTGACCCTCACTGTTTCTTTTGTAATTAGACGCTGACTTTTCAACAACTTTCTTATTTGCTCCGAGTTTCATCTTAAGTCTTCTTTTCCTCCTCATGAGTTTCCTGAATTGTGCAGCTCTTAGGGTTTCTTCCTCGGTGGGTTGGTGTATTTGTACTACATCTTCATTATCTTCAGATTTTCCCTCCTCCACTTCTTCCTCTCCTTCGTGATTTTGTTGCTCTGGGAATCTTCTCCATCTGGTCCTAGATCCTCGATGAGTACTTCATCCTCGTTTACGTGTTCTCTGTGCTGAACTGTACTTGATGCTACTTCTGGCGAGACCCCTTTACTAACTGACTGCCTTGTGACGGGTCTCGATGAGCCTAATCCTTGCCTCGATGAACCTACTCCTTGCCTCGGTGCCGAGTGAGACTTTGATGTAATGATGATAAGGCCCTGCAAAAAGTAACAAACCTGTGAGGTCCAAGGCGGCTACCTCAGTGTACTATTGGTCTGTCACGCGTACTAGCAGTTATAACAGAATCTGACATGCGAGATTTAAGGGGGATTTCATGTGTACGATCCAATGGTATTTCTACAATTTCTGACGTTAAAAATTTTGTGCCTTCTTTTCCCTACAACCCTAATTTGCCCAGATTTACCTTCCAAAAAAGAAGATTCTAGGAAATCCACTTTTTTTTTTCTAAACTTTTCTGAAAAAGGGGACGTAAGATCCAAAAGTGACTTTATTACTTTCCTGATATAACTTATGATTGGAAAACCCTAAAATAACCCCAAGTGGGTTTTAGGAAAACAACTATATAGAGAGTCCTAAGGGTATTTTCTAGAATTTTAAGGTGGATTCGAAATCGAGGACTACTGTTTCTTCAAAATTTTGAGAAGTGCTCTTTCATTCTTCTTTTTTATGAAAACTTTTTGAATAACTTTCTGGATCTTGATTAGATCTTTATGTTTCAAAGCTTGAATTCCTTGAAAAACATTGATCTATCACTGTGATGATTTGCTCGAAACTCTTAAGCATTCTTTAGCTCAAGATCTTTAGATACTTAAGATGGTGGAGCTTTTTGAAGAAAAAAATGGAAAAATTAAATGAAAACTTGAAAACCCTAAGAAAAAAAATTGAATTTTTTTGAAAACCATCAAAGCATAGGCAGACCTAAGTCATTTTAATCAGTCCCTGTTTCTAGCGCCAAACTGTGTCGGTATAAAATCTGCTAAGAGATCTTACACCCAACAAACCATCAGGAGATTACGTTAACAGTGAGTTTAAAGAGTCGATTTGGTGTAAACACAATATCGAGATTGGGTGATAAACTACTTCGATGTAGATTCATATACTAATAACAAAAAAATAAAGTAATGACTTGAGTATTCATTAATGTAAAATATTTCTCTGGCTAATTCTACAAGGATCTTGTGCTCAAAGACATGAGGAGATCAATTATTAACCTAGTCTCTCTCAAAGGTCCCAAGGCTTATAAAAAAAATCCAACCCCTATAACTGAGCCCGAGCTCGCCTTTTATAGATCAAATCACTTAGTGGATTACAACTAATAGGACAAAATACTTAATCGTGGGTGTGTCAGAAGTTGTCGAGTAAGTCGGTGCTCCTCGATAGACCATCGAGGAAACCCTTATCTGGCAATCCTTCTATCCCTTGCACGAGGTATCTGTACCTTCGCTTATATCCCTTTCTTCGTTGTTCTGTTTGTCTTCGATGTGCTCTTCTTCTCGTAGCGTTCTCTGGGTGATTACTCTTTCGAGTTATTCAGTGCTTCGAACTTCTTCTTCTCTTATGGTGCTCCTTCCCTGGAATGCTGACACGTGGTTCGATGGTTTTATACCCCACACAAGGTCTATCCAAACACCCTTGAAGAATGCTTACTGGGTGTATGAATACCATAGAAGCAAAAATGTTTTGTTTCAGAAAAATTTAACTTTTGTGGTTTCAGAAGGCATTCTAAAATGATGATGCTAAACAAATTTCTAATTTTTTTTTTGTTTCCAAAAATTGGAAAACAACTTCTAAACGTGTATCCACTGCCACATTCCAAACACCCCATTAGACTTGTTGTCCGTGAACCCTTGTCTATTGGATCTTTTTCGATCCAATCTACACGCTTCCAGTTCGTT
>JAJJMA010161094.1:0-11590 GCA_023529015.1 Papaver nudicaule | reverse complement strand
GTGGTACATACATTTTTTGTGTTTTTGAAATAGAAAAATGTTATGTAAAATGGAATGAGAAAGAATTATATAAAAGAGGGTATTTTAGGAATGGAATTATGGTAGGGGTATTTATAAAGTTGAATAAGGCTAAATTTTTTAGGCTAAAATTATAGGGGTATTTAATTAAGAGGAAATGTAACAATCACCCCTCCTTTTGATGGGCCTTCGCAATCACCCTTGTAGGGTTAAATTTTAAGTGGACTTTCTTCTAGAAGAAAATTGACTTTATTATAATTCCGTAAATAGCCCTGTATACTATAATTTTTCGGATCTGGAAACTCTATCACTCTCTCTTTCTCCTTCCGCCATCACCACGGTCACCACCAGCACTGTATCTGAGATCTGAGAAGAAAGTCACTCGCTCTTCCTTCTTCCACCATCACCGCCACCACCATTACTCTCTCTTCCACCATTACTCGCTCTTCCTGCTTCTTCTTTTCCATTTCGTTTGAAGATTTACGCGATCCATGTAGAGATTTAGGTTTTCGATTTCAACCGAATCTCGAAATCAAGCTACATAATTATCAGCTGGTGTTCTTATTCTTCTCATTTTAACTTGTGATTTCAATATCAGATGAAGATTCAATAGATGGAGATTTCAAAAAGAGATAACCAGATTTGTAGAATTCATTGGAAGAACTTCAATCTAGTGCAGAAAATCTTTGGAGTTTTGGAATCTCAAATCGATCTAGTGTTTATGTTTTCCGTGATTAAGCTCAATTTAGTTAGGAATTACAGTTTTGCTTCGTCGTATTAGACTCAGATTCAGTCAATTTAAGCATAAAGCTCCTCTTGAATTTGAGTTTCACTGGACAATTTTGCTAAATCTGAATTTAACTTTCCTCTTTAAGTGTTCAGAATCAGTTTCTTCTTTGATTTTCGCTGTTATATCAGATCTATTGAACTTCTTTGGTCATCACTGTTTCGATATCTCATAAACTCAATTGTTGGAGTGTCTTAACAGTTTTGAAGAGGATATTTGGACTGAGATAGCCAAGTATTTGGATGGAAAAAGTATAGTGATGCTTGGATCTTCTTGTCGTTGGTTTCGCCGTACAATTCTGGAAGAAAACAGTGTATGGAAATTCGCTTGTTTATGTGATCTTCAAATCTCTCCGTTTCGCCAACAAGTCTCCTTTAAATGGATTCACCTCTATGCATCAGCATTTGGTAAATATGATTCAATCCCTTACTTGTGCATAATCGATATATCCTGCTAGAGATAGAAAAAGTTAGTATCTACTGACCAATGTTGTTGTGGTTTTTGTCTATCTCAGATGGGAGTCATTCTTATCTGTTTAGGCAACAAGACAAGCACATTGGTAACTAAACATTCCTTACAATTCCAGTCTTTGTAATTAGAACTTACTTGAGTTGCTAGCAAATTACAGCAACTAGAATTTGGGATGTTTTAGAAAAGCTTTCATGAAGGATACAGAACTATTTTCCTTTTTTTGGTAGAGAGTTTGGGTATTCATTTTGCTATTACTGAGTTAGAATTCTTAATCGGGTTAGATTGGATGAGAATCGGGGCTTTCGATGAAAGAAATAGCTACACATTAGGGTTAATTTCTAGGGTTAATTGCAATTTGAACATTAGTTTATTTGTTGCAGACTTGGTTTGTGGCTGAGTATTGATTCAAAATGCTCTCTGGAATTAAGTTTATACCGCGTGATAAACTTAAGGCAGTAAGTGAGAGTGATTCTGGTAGTAATAAGAAGGAGAAACGTAGGAAAAAGAAAAAACAAGCATACAAGAAGTGATAGTTCGAGTGACGATGACGGCGAAGGGACCGAGAAAATAAAAGGAAAAAGTAAAAACAAATGGTATTCTTCTGAAGAGTATTCATCCGGTTCTGATAGTGAGGATTCTGATGTTGAGGCAAAGAGGAGTAGAGGGAAAAACAAGAAAAAGTCTAAAAGGAGGAAAAAACATAGGCGTTCTACTGGCAGTTCATTGTCTGAATCTGAAATTGAAGAGGAGGGTCGAAGGAGGAAACGTGAATCTAAGAAGAAGGAAAGAGGACGTCGAGCTGAAGCAGGGGAAGGCGTTTCAGGTATTTTGTGTTTGTTTGTTATTTAGGCTTGATTTGAAGCACTGTGAACTTGAAATTGAGTTGATTTTACTTGTTCTTGGTAGATTCTGTGTCTCACGATGTAAATGAACTTGCAAGGAAGGAGGCGGGTTTGGACTGGATGCTTAAGCCTAAACATGACCCAGAAAGAATATATGTGCAAACTGCTACTGATGTGCAGGAGGAACCTCAAGTTGAAGAGGTAAGGCTTTGATTCAGTTTAAATTGCAGAAAACTTTCAACGTTTAAATTTTAGGTTTACTACAATGTCGTATTTCATGCTGTCACTTAGTTTTGGAGATGCAATTCATGATTTAGTTATCTATACAGTATCCATCTTAATGTTGTGTCTGGTAGGAGTAGGGTATAATAAACATTGAATTATGCTGGATATTGGAGCTGTATAAACAGTCAATAATAACGTAGTTTCAAAAACATAGTTTCAGTTATCCTTGTCATTAAAAGAGAGATAAGTGATTTTAGCTGAAAGATACTAGATAAATTTTTTTCATGAGAAAGAATTCATGTTTTGATGCATACACAGTGTTGGGAAGTGGGTGGTGTTGTGATGCATAAAAGCAGGTTCATTTTGAACTTATTGCATTGTGCTCATGACTTACAGGCTGTGGCTTATGGCCCATCGAAATCCCAAAAAGAAGAACAGACTGTGACCATTTATCCTTTTCCATGAATCTGAGAAACATAAATGAAACTAGGACTGAAATAGTGTCTAGTTTCAGAACAAACCAGGACTACACAGTAACAAATCCAATCCTTTAGCTTATAGTCAGCACTTCACTATTAAGGATAACATTCTGTTTTGAGTTATACAGGCATCAATTCTGTCCAACTTTTCTTTTTCAAATGCAAAACACAAAAGGGAGCATTATTGTTTGACCCCTCAAGAAAAAAAATTAAAAAAAGTACTTTTCCAGTTGTTTTATTGTTTTACTAATCTTTTGAGATTGATGGAGCAGAAGTGTTAGATGTGAAGAAATGGGCAGCAAAACCTGATAATCTGTCACCAAAGGGTCTAATTGCTTATCATGGAGTAGCTCTCCACACCAATCTTCAGTAAAATGAAGGTAAACACAGAGCTCGTTTAGTACTACCTACTTGTGCTATAGGGTCAGTTACTTGCTTGCTTGGTAGAATCCTTTGTCAAATTTGAGCTGTGAAAATTAACTGCATGAAGATGTGTGTCGCAGACTTAATTATCTGTTTTGGGTTCTTCTTAGTATATGATGCTTTACTTTTCTATCTTTTGTGGTTCCTAATCTTGATATACATCATGTATTAGAGATTTTTTTTAAATTTTCCGTGTATGCTTGTAATTTTGATGTCATATAGCATGTTGATGGTTTTAAACATGCCTCAAGATGAATCTGTGGTGCAATGGAAGCACGATTGACTCTATGTCAGAAAATGCGTGTTCGACTCACGCCAGGTTCACTCGTTCGTATCAACTTGCCAATTTAACACCAGATTTTTGTGTAAAGTTGCCAACTTTACACTGCACTTTGTGTAAAGTTGGCAACTTTACACAAAATCACAGTCTAGGAATTCTCCTGTCTAGCAACTTTTTGTGTAAAGTTGCCAACTTTACACTGCACTTTGTGTAAAGTTGCCAACTTTACATCCGTTTTGTGTCAAGTTGCCAACTTGACACTAAGTTTTTACTGGTGGTGGAAGTGGTGGTGGAGATGGTTTGGTGGTGGTGGCGGCGGTATAATGGTGGTGGTGGCGGCGGTATAATGGTGGTAGTGGTGGTGGTATGAGGTGTTGGTAGTGCGGAAGTGGTGTTGGCAATGAGATGGTGGTGGCGGAGGTGGTTGTAGAAGGTGGTTGGGGTGGTTGTGGTGGTGGAGGTTGTGTTGGTGGTGGCAATGGAAATGACGATGGCGCATTGGTGGTAGCAGAGATGATTGTGGCGTCGTGGTGGCAGCAATGAGATGATGGTGGTGGTGGTGGTGGTGAGGTGGTGGTGGTGGTGGAGGTGGTGGTGGAAGGTATTTTGGTGGTGGTTTTGGTGGCGGAGGTTGTGTTTGTGGTGGTGGAGGTTGTGTTGACGGTGGAGGATGAAAAAAAACTGAATTAATGAGTATTAATTGGGTAAACTTATAGTGAGGGTATTATAGTAATGTTATAAGCTTAAAAAACAAAGAGGGGTGATTATAAAAGTAGGGAGGGGTGATTGTGAAGGGGTGAATTTTTAGGGGTGTTTAATTAATCTTCCCATTTAATTAATGTTCTCCAAAAAAACTGCCCCAATGATTTCTCCCAATAGGTTTCAATAGAAGAAGGTCGTTGAAGAGAACAAGGAATGATGAAACCATTCCCAGTAGTAATCAACTGAGGCTGGAGCAAGTTACGAGCCATGATAATCCAATTTTCCAGAATAATATGGATCAATCAATAGGGCTAAACCATGAAGAGGATGTTGATATGAGAGACTTTTTTAAGGAAGCTGAAACAGAAGAGGACAATTCAAGGAGCAGTGCTAATAGGATGATCATACATGGGATTGAAAGGGGTCCTGCACTATTAGTAAAATTGCTCGACCAATTAGAAAAAAATTATAATCTTCGTTGTTTTTGTTCTGTTCTTTCTGTCAATTTTAGGGTTCAATTTGTTGTGAATTTTTATTTTTGTTTTCAGCAAAGTAGACTGTTAATTAGTATGTTAGTTAAGAGTTGCGATTGTTTCTTAATTAGTGGCGACGGCTATAATCAGTTGTGGTTATTCATGAAAATCCTTTCCTGGAATGTGCAAGGGTTTGGGAATAAGTTTACGAGATGTCATTTACGTGAGCTTATCAGATCAAATGATCCGGACATAGTGTTTCTGTCGGAAACAAAGAATATATACAACAAAATGTCTAGATATACTGCACATATAAGATTCCTTACTTATTTGTATGTTGATCCTATAGCTGCCTCAGGTGGGTTATATATGTTGTGGAATGATGAAATGCATGTTCAATTAGTTGATATGAATAGGAATTTCATTAGTGTTTTGGTTAAGTTAGATGCTAAGAGTGGTCTAATTATGTTGCATTGTATGTATGGTGCTCTTGATGATGAGGGATGGGAAAATCAGTGGAACTATTTTGAAAATATAGCTGGTAGGTACAACAATCCAACACTGGTTATAGGAGATTTAAATTTCATCCTTAGACAAGGTGAGAAAGTGGGAGGGAATTTGGTGTCACAGTTAGATAATGCAAATGACCATGTTTCTTGTTTGGGATTATCTGATGTTAATTTTGTAGGGAATCCATTCACATGGACAAACATAAGAGCTGGTAGTGGTTTAGTCAGAGAGAGGCTAGACAGAGGTTTAACCACTTCTGTCTGGTTTGCTTCTTTTCCTGATGCAGTGGTGTATCATCTGGTAAGTATCGGTAGTGATCATGTACTTATTTTGTTAACCACATCTAGGAATGATAATCCTACTAGAAAACCTCTTAGGCTTAACAAATGTTGGTTACTGGATGAATCATGTAGGGACGTAATTAGTAGCAACTGGAGAACTGATTCTAGTGGCTCATATGATTTTGTTCATACAAAATGTCTGCATAATGTCAAAGATGCTCTTAGACAATGGAACATAAATTCCTTTGGGAATATTCAGACACATATTATAATATTGCAGGAACAATTGTCTAAGTTAACTAATAGTTCTAGAAATGCTGGCCAAATTGCCAATGTAGAGAGTAGTATTAAACATCGGTAAGCTGTTCAGCAAGAGTATTATATGCAGAGGGCAAAGGAAAATATATTAAGATTTGATGATAAAAATACAAGGTATTTTCATGATAAAGTGAAATTTAGAAAAAGAAGAACTTAGATAGATTGTTTGCAAAATAACTTAGGTTTATGGCTAACTGAGAGAAACCTAATTGCTGATGAGCTTCGATCACATTTGTTAATTTTAGCAGTTCTACTAATCCACCTGATATAGCGGGTTTCTTACAATTGCCCAACCCTTGTATTACTGAGGAGGAAAACAAAGCATTGACTAGCATCCCAACAGATGAAGAAATTAAAGGAATAGTATCTTTAATTTCAATTGACACATCAATACATAAATGCCAATTACTTGACACCTCATACTTGACCAAGTCAAACTAAATCTTTGATGAGGTGAGCCAAAGTCAATGTGCCAAATAATCTAACATTCTCCCACTTGGCACATTTAGACTTACGGCGAAACAAAATATCTTATGAAGGATCTAGAAACATAATCATAAGTGCGCAATAAAAATTCTAGTCCACGTAAATGTCAAGATTAGGTAATATACTAACGTGAGTCAAGGCGGTTACACACCAATAAGCGACATGCTCCCTTCCATGTACTACACAATTAGTTAATCACCTAACGTGACCTATAATCGCTTTATAGGCTAACAAATGCAGCCTTGGACATCTCCAGGCCCAGATGGATATCTACCTGGTTCTACCAAAATATGTGGGACATAGTTGGGCAGGATACTATAAATATGGTAAAAGCATTTTTTAACTCTCCAGGCCCAGATGGATTTCTTAAGCAGATAAATCATAGTTTTATTTCCCTTATACCAAAAAATAGTAGCCCTAAGCATGTTTCTGAGTATAGGACAATTAATCTAAGTAATGTGAGCTACAAAATTATTAGAAAGTTACTTGTCATTAGACTTAAGAATGTAATGGACAAGTTTATAAGTCCATATCAGGCAGCTTTCTTGTCAAATAGGTTGATTACTGACAATATTGTCATCGCTCATGAAATTTTCCATACAATGAATAAGTGTAAAGATAAGAAGGGACTTATGGCAATAAAACTTGATATGTCGAAAGCTTTCGGCAGAATTGAGTGGATATAGCCATACTTAGGCAGTTAGGATTTAACGAACATTGGTGTCACATAATTGAACAATGCATTTCAACTGTCTCTATGTCAATATTACTAAATGGATCCCCAGGTGAGGTTTTCTATCCTACAAGGGGTCTCGGACAAGGAGACCCCATGTCACCTTACTTGTTTATAATTTGCATGGATGTACTATCTAGAATGCTCATTAGTGCTGAAAATAAAAGTGAAATCCAAGGAATAAAAGTTACTAACAATTAAATTCTCCTTCAGTGAGTCATTTATTTTTTGCAGATGATTGTCTAATTTTTGCAAAAGCAACTATCAAAGGAGCTAGGAGTTTGGAGAACATGTTACAAAACTTTGGTAAGTTTTCTGGTCAAGCCATTAATTTTGATAAGAGTGGTATTGCTTTTAGTCCAAAAACTGAGCCTAGTGTTATCAAATTGTTAGTATTTTGAATATCAAAAGGTTAGGTTTACAGGATAAATATCTAGGAGTACCACTTCTTATACAGAATAAAATGGAAACATTTGGACAATTGATAGACAGTTTTAATGGTAGGGTTGATAATTGGAAAAGCAAGTATCTTAAGCAGACAGGGAGAACTGTACTTACTTGTACGGTTCTTGGCTCACTTGCTTCACACCACCTAGCAGTTTTCCCTATGCCTAAAAAAATGACTGAAAGGTTAGATTAAATACAAAGAAGATTCTGGTGGAACAAAAAAGGGTGGCGTAGGAAACAATATTTGAAGAAATGGGAACATATAACTACACCTACAACACTAGGAGGTCTAGGCATTGAACAAACTGAGTATTTGAACTCTGCACTGTTAACCAAGTTGGCTTAGAGAATGGTGAGTGAACCTGAAGCTTTATGGGTGAATATATTAAAGCATAAGTATATTCCTAATAACAGACCTTTTCAATCTATTGATGACTCTAAAGGGTCATGGATTTGGAAAGGAATATGTAGAGGTCTTAGGATAGTGAAGGAAAACCATTGTTGGGAAATTGGTGATGGTAGGAAGGTTAGTATATGGGGGGATAAGTGGACTCCCACTAGAAATGAACCACCTGATGCAACTTTTTCATCTAATAACATGAGAACTGTTAATCGGTTGATGGTGCAGGGGGGAAATAAATGGGATACAAACATTTTGATGCTCTTTTTGATGCAGACACAGTTGTTGAAATAACTGGTATCAGGATACCAATGCAAGGTGAGGATAAGATTAGATGGAAACCTACTAGTAATGGGTTATTTTCGGTTAAGTCAGCATATAAAGTGATGATTAAGCTTATTTTTGAGCAGTTGCAGGTGAATTTTCCCTGGAAGCAATTCTGGAAGTTATTGTTACCATTATATGTGAAACACTTTCTATGGAAGTGTATTCATAATTGCTTGTCTGTTAGAGGCCGGATAGCTAAGCATGTCACTAGTGTCAGTGGAGTGTGTCCTCTATGTAATGTGATGTTGAAACTGTGTAGCATCTTCTGATAGATTGTCAGGTTGCCAAAAGCATTTGGAATTGTGTTAATCCTAATATTGTAGGTCTAATTTCAGGGAATGGCTTAAAGAATTGGATTGCAGGTTGGTTTGGTAATGGAAACAGTGGCAGTATTGTTGATAATGAAATAATTGTTAAAGCGGGGTTTATTCTATGGCACATCTGAAAATCTAGGTGTGATGTAGTATATAAAAATGTTAAGCTTAACTTACAGAGTTTTAAGATGCAGGTAATCAGAAGTATAGGTAAATGGAAGGACAACTGTGGTTTAACAGCAAATGTTCTACAAATTGTGGTTGTTAGAAGAGATCCACAAAGATAGAAATTGCCTGCAAATGGCTTTGTTAAAGTCAATTTTGATGGTAGCTATAACAAAGATACCAAAGCTATGGGATTGGGACTAACTATGTTTTCTGATGCAGGAAAATGTAGGCGAGCAGTATGCAAATCTGGAATAGTACACAATGAAGAGGAATCTGAAGCATTAGCTGCATTGGAGGCAATCAAGTTGGCCAAAGGGGAAGAGGTGGAAAGATTACATCTAGAAGGAGATTGCTTGAACGTGGTCAATGCCATCAATGGTTCATTAGGAGTAGTTAAATGGACGAATAATGATGTCATTAGTGACTGTAAAAGTTTTGTTAGAGCATGGCTCGGTCAACCTTACTAAGTGTTGGTATGTCAAGCTTAGTTGTCAAATTTAGTGATCAAAACTCGACCGCTTGCAACATACATTAGGTAAAGACTTCATTAAATTAGCTTTAGATTGTGGAAGATTTTGGTAAGATTTAGAATCACTATTTGAAGAGTTGAAGAAGACTGAAGATCAAACGAAGACATCCAGCTTCACATTCAAGAGGTTAGTGAATCTAAATAACGCGGTTCCATTATCTTTTACACTTGTGCTAAAAAAAAAACAAAAACATAACTTAATGCTTGAGCTTTCGTTATGACTTGATCACTTGTATCAGTGTGTCTTAAGATATAACTCCGCTTTATCGCTTGCGATATTGTTGTTGTAGTTATGAAGTTCCATATTGCTTAGAGCTTTTTTTTCTTCTCCGTCTCTAAGTAATATAAGGTTTTTCCTAAAACCTGCGAGTTGGTTGTGATGTTGTCTCGGTAGTATTACGAGACTTGTATTGTGTCTCAACTTACCTTGTCTGACTCTGTCGGATTGATTGGCACGTACTTGTATGCGATGATGAAACGTCTCTTGACCACATGGACTCTCAAGTTCGATACCAAACATTTGTGACGATATTACTATGTGTTTCTTGTTTCTAAACCTTTTGTTAAAACAAAATCTAAAGTTCAAAATCATACTTTGATTTCGCTATATGGAATCTTGATTTGGGAACCTTAATTCGGCTTCAGTCATATATGAACTTTAGGATCCGAAACCTTAATTTGGTTTCTGCCAAACAGAATGTAGATTTCGAAACCTAATTTTGGTTATCTCAGAATGCGTATTTCGAAGTTCAAACTCTACCATTTTGATTTGTGCTTCAACGAATTAACGAGTTTGATATTCTCAGTTTGAAGTTTGAATTTGTTCATCTTCAATGTACAACTAAGTTGGTTGGAGTCATAGTCAGAAATATGGTTCGTCGCTCTAGTTTGTTGACACATGATTTCTGATCAATATGTACGTGAATAGATCTTTGTATGGATATACTACTTGATCAAATATTCAATTGATTTTTCTTTTGATGTTTTGATTTGAATTCTTAGATATCATTAACGTGATCATCTATATCGGAATCGAGAATTCAGGAGATTCAGCATTCTGCTATTACTCGAAGAATCATACACCGTACTTTTATTGGTATATCTTTTTGTATGATTCGGAATGTCCATTGAACCTATGTGTTCACTTAAGATTAATACACAAGGCTTATCCACGTCCGTGATGATACATTTATGCGGAACGTTGAGCCACATTGCACCATATCCCACTTCCACCTAGGATCGTTCCGGCCCGTCCAACAAAGCCTAGGAAGTGATGTCGACATTATCAAAGTTGATGACGACATTTGGAAGTTAATAATACCTTAAGGAGATTTTCGAAAAAATAGGACACGTTTTCGAATTGAGCTCTATCCCAATAAGCATATTTGGTAAGCATTATATTTCGAATTAATGAAATATCCAAATATACCTTTTGAGTATTATTTGCTTTGAATGCTTTTGGCCAAATGAAGATACGAAATTTGGTTTAGATCATACCTTCACCAATTATCCGGTGTCAATCCGGTGATCTAAGAGATAATTAGACTTTGTTTTGATCTACTAATCTTCTCCTAGTGTTTGAATATACAATGAGATACCAATATTTTGCTTCAACTAACCATGCTAACAGAAAAGTAAAGAGAGAGATTGTTTAGAGAGAAAGAGTCTAGTCTGTTTTCTCATTCATGAATTTGGTTTACAGATGAGGCGTGGCTGGCCTTTTATAGACGGCGGGAATACAAGTTTAAGGGTAAATCAATAAATACATCAGATAAATATCTAAGATCCGATTGTTTAGCTCGAATTCCCGCCTCTTGGATGACAGAACCTCGGATTCTCCTTGGCAGTCTCTGTTGTTGCTTAACCGCCTTAAGTCATGTCGGGTTCTGTATCTGCAGCCATTAGCGCCTTTCCGGACTCTGGTACCTTGGTCTGATCCTCCTCTGAGTAGCTACGCAGGACCTGCAGTACATCTAGTCCGGTTTCTGTTGCCTTCTGTGGTGGATGCTATATGTTGTCATCTACATATTTGCCCCCAGTTTTATTGAAAACTAGTATGTGGACTGGTTTTGAATTAAACGTTGTAGTTATTGTCGTTCTTGGAAATCAATTATGTGTCTCAGCTTTTGTGGGTTTTGTTATATGATTTATATGCAAATTTTGTTCTACTAGGGGTACTGCGTACTCCTTCCCAAAAACATTTAGTGCAGAATGCGCTTTATTATTTTAATTTGGCAGACCCTGTTTTAATTTTTATACTAGTTGAATCTGTTTGTCAGCTGTTTTTGTGGCAGCACGTGGTATTTTTGGTAACACCTGTTGCATCATATATGTATTTTTTTTTAATTCTTCGTATTTTTATCAATTCTTGTTCTTT
>JAJJMA010161059.1:0-11446 GCA_023529015.1 Papaver nudicaule | reverse complement strand
GAGTGTTTTGACAATCTTGTCCCTCTCTCATTTTCCACCATCTACAGGGGATTGCCACCCTTCGTGGTAAAAGAAAATCTCAGAAGCCGGCTCCTCCTAGTTCTCCTACTCCTCAACAATCTCCCAGAGAGCATTCACCTAAGTCTCGTTCTCCATTCCCTGAGTCATCTCATCAAGGGTCTGAGAATGAGAACAAAAAGAAAAGGTCTCGGTTGGATCTTCCTTGTAACAGTTATAAACACATTGATCTTGAAGATTTTAAAAGGCGTCATCATCTCGAAGGGTTCGAAGTTCGTTTTTTCGATCCTGCACAAGGGGACCGTCTTACTTATGATATGATAAAGAATTATCCTTATGACTCTCAGCATCTCTTGACTACTATTGGTGCTCTTGAGGCTGGAATGCGTCTTCCTCTATACGAAAATGGAGATACTTTCTTCTATGACGTTCTGACTCACAGAAATAGGCCAAAGAAAAGTAAAGCTTCTTTCTCTCGTCCCGTTTTTATTTACAATGGTAATTGGTGGAGGATTCTTGGTGAGTGTCGACTTCGTTCCAAAGGCCTCAGCAAGATGAAGTCTTATAAACCTAACACTCAACAGAAAAAACTGTATACTCCTGAGAATTTTAACAAGACCTATGGAGATTTCATGTCTCAGACCAACAGAGTTAGGTGGAGTATCGGGCCCAAACGTCTTCCTCGTAAGAGGGGTGAGGTTCGTCTCTTAGAAGAGATTGAATTAGGCATTGTTCCTGGTACTGAAAATGATGCAGAACCCACTCCTCTACCTTCTTCAGATGTTTTGCGTAAGACTCACGACTTTAAATGGGATGCCACTCCTATAGAAATAATTGGTCCCTGGGCCTGGGGCTGGCAATGGAATGATAAGTCTCGTACTGGGCCTCCCAGAGATTGTCATCCCGATCGTTATGGAGATTACTGTCCTTGGGCTTTTAACTTCACTGGTTTTAACTTTGGTTATGCTCAGGTGGGGGATATAGCTGAGCTCTTCTTTTCTTCTTGAAGATTATTGTTTGATACTGCGTCTTTGCATAGTGAGGACTTTTCTCACTTATATAAATTTTTTGTTTTACACGCCTCTCCAGAGGGAGCTGAGACTGCTTCTGAAGTTGGTGAAATGGAAGAGGGTGATGGTATTGGGGCTGGCAGGGTACGTGTTATTGTAATTTTATTAATATTCATTTTAACTTTACTATTATTGTGCCCCTAACACGTATTTTGCCTGATTTGCCATATAGGTTTCTAAAAAGGCCAAGTTTTCTCCCACCTATGATGATGAAGCCGACAGTCCTGAAAATGAAGACGAAGAGACTCTCAATGGTACGGACCATACTGTTCATTTGGATCATGATGAGGTAGAAGGTGGTGGAGAAACTCGTGACCCAGATTTTTATATTACTTTAGTGGGTCAATCCCGGCACAAAGTGAAACAATCACTTCTACATTCTACTTATCGTGACGAGGGTGATTTGCCTGAAAGCCAGTTTGAGACTATGTTTTTAAATGACGAGAAAAGTGAGGGTACTGATCCTGAGAAAAGGCGTCCCAAAGATGTGGTGTATCCTTCCCCCGCTCGCGCGGCTGGTGAGTTCTCATTTGGGAAAGGGTTTGGTGGTGCGGCATCGAGTACTCAGTCAGTTGGGGTTTCTAGTATGTTGTCCTCACTTCCTAGAGCTCCTTCTCCTATCTTGGGATGGAGTCTTAAAGCTGCTTTGAGTAATGTTGCCCAGACATCTAGTGAGACCCTTAATGTTGAGACTCAAGCTCGAGTCAATATTGAGGTTCAAACTGAGGGGCAACGAGTTGAATCCAATGCTGAGATCCTAGAATCCGTAAGGCAATCGGTAGAGAGTCCGCTTCAATTAATGGCACCTGGTTCCTATGATTTCCAAGGGAAAAGTTCAATTTTCGATTTTGGAGGTGTCAACCTTTCAAATGATAATGCCATTTTTCGTTGGGGTCTTGACCATGGTTATTTTTCTGGGCCTTCCACTACTCCAAGTACCAATGATACTGGTGTTGAGGCAGCCTTACGGGCTCGTATGCGTGCTACGCCTTTTGAGACTGTGAAAAAAGCTTGGACTGCGAATCCTTCAAGTTATGTCGGACATAATTTTGAATTGTCCCTTCCTTCCTCTGTTGAGGAGATGTTTAAGTATGCTGATGGTGAGGCTTATGGGTTGCCTCAGAATAATGTTCTTCTGGTGAGTTTTTCTTTCCTCAATTTCTTACATGGTAATACATATTCTATTTATTTTGATTTTAGGCGGTAATGCGCAGATGGCTAAGGCTCATCAATCCAACTATCTTCTTCGGCAATTGTTCCACTGTAAGTCCTTAATGCTTGAGGCTCGCAACAAACAATGTAAGGGTAGAAAATCTGCATAGGTACTCAAGCTACCATATCCATCAGATCTACCCCTACATACAGTTAATCTAAGTGAGATTTGATGGTGCGAAGACCATAAGAACTACACCGAAGACAACAGAACAGTAATCAAAGGCTATATATATGAAAGCAAAGACTAAACGTATAAAGATTTGTATCTATTTCATTGTCGAGATTACATGGAATATAACTCTAAGGAACCAGAGGAGATACAGACCTAATCCCACTCTTGCCGCTTAGGTTCTACCCAAAGAGCCTCCAACCCTTACAAAGTTTTCCAAGCTCGCCTTATATAGGCCGAGCTTGGGTGGTTTACATCTAATAAGACAAAAGACTCAATCGTGGTGGTGTCAGCCCTTGTCGAGTAAGGCGGTTTATTCGGCGAGGCTCCGAAGTTGTCCCTGGTACTTCGGTCCCTCGATGTGGTCCGAATCCTTTCCTCCCTTTGAGCATTCACTTCGCTCGCGTGCGACGTCCTTCTTCCTTGGTTTAGTCCGAGGTTTCGCTGCCGATCCTCTCAGAGTTGTTAGGCTTCTTGGATGCGAGACACGTGTCCCGAGGGGTTTTTACCCCCTACAGTTTGCCTCTTTCCTTGTCCGAAAATCAGGAGGTTCGGAGAAGGAAACTATTTTGGATTTCTCTTCCTTTTGACACGTGTCCGGTTTTTTAACTTCTTGGGCCGACACCTGTGGCTTTAAATGACGTTGAGATCCCCACTCTTTCTACCTTTTACCGACTGCGCCGGTCTTTGTGTCTTCTTATTTAAACTTTGTTAGCCCTCTCTTTTTCTTCTGCAGTTTTCTGTAATATTCTTTGAATTCTCGATCTCTCCCTGCTGGATCTGTTATTTTGCAGTTTTTCACAATTTCTCTTATCCTCCTTTGCTGGTTCTTTCTCTTTGCTCTTCCTTGTTTACCAAATCCCTGAAGCGAATATGCAATCGGGCGGTGAGTTTCCCCGGAGGACGGTTGATTCTCAGAGATCTTCTTGGGAAGAAAGAGCCAAGGCTTTTGGTTTCGATGCTAGTCTTTTCTCTTGCAGAAGTTTAGGCAAGGTTAATTTGTCCCCTGAACTGCTATCTTCTCATCAGTGCAATGACAGAAAGTTAATTGTCTCCGGCGAACAGCTTGGTTCTGGTCTCCCGATCCCGCTATATGACCCTGAGAATCCTTTTTTTTACGAAATTTATTCTCAAATCTATCCTTCTTGTGGCGTGATGCAACTGGATGGGAATTCTATTCGAGTCATTCGAGAATGGGTCGCTCGTTCGAAAGACAAATCTTATTACTATGAAAAGCTTCCCGAGGAGCTCAAACGTTCTCCAAATTTTTGGACTGCCGAATTTTTTTTCAAATACTATAAAGTAGAAAAGGGCTTGCTTGCACCGATGGTCCCCTGGGGTGTGAGTCTGGTCAAAGCAGTTGATTCTTCACATGTTATGGGCGATGTGGATTCTCCTGAGTCTTCGGCGAATACACTTCTTTGTCATTCTAGCGATGAGACGTGGTTTTCCGAACCCGTGCTTATCGAAGGTCCTGTTCTTTTTGGTTACGAAGATAAGAAGAAAAAAGTCGAGCGAACAGAATTTAAAAAGGACCACAAGCGTTCTGTTGTTGAGTTTTTCAAGGTTCATTTCTCCGAGGAAGAGCGTAAAAAGTTTCAAGGAAGGATAACTGCTGATAAGGAGAAGGTATGGCGAATGACATACATATATATGTATATATGTTGTCCCTTACTGCTTTATTGATGTGGTTTTCTTTTCAGAAGCTCGAGCTGGGAAGTCCACGAGTTCAGGGACGGGCCGATCATTCAAAGAAAAGGAAAGAACCTTCGAAGCTGGCTGATGAAAGGAACCAAGATAGCCTGGTGAGAAAACACCATATGCCTCGGTTATTTTATAGATATGGATATCTGCCTCTGTTTCCGAACCTGACTATTGTGGCTGCTTTTTAGCAGGTGGAAGTGCTCCGGGTTAACGAAGGTGTGATGAAATTTTCTTTGTGTGACCCTAATCGGGAGAAACCTGTCTTTAGCGGTGTGAATAAGAAGCTTGTGAAGACTATTTCTCGGACTGTTGGCTCGCAGAGGTCTACTGCCAAGACTGTTGTTAAAGGCGCTGTTGTTTCTACCACGCCCGTAGGAAGAACCGATGGTGTCGGTACCAAGGATGAAAGGGTCGAACCTTTGAAGAAGCAGAAAGTAGTGCCTCAGGGACCTACTGCCTCTGTGTTTGCCGAGATCCGGGTTGCTGATCCTTGCCCTATTGACAGAATTTTTAATCAATATGGCTCTAACGACTGTTTTGTAAATTCTTCGCTGGGTCAATCCTCTGGATCTGCCCCTGTCCCAAGTTCGGTTCCTGTTGGTTTTGTACGAAGGCCTTATTCGGCGGAAGAGGCGCGGAAATTCCTTGAACGAAGCTCTATTCCTGGCCCTTATGCCGAAGATCTTTCCGAACATTTGAGAGCATATGCTAAGGATCCTTTGAAGCATCCGTTGGATCCTTCAGTAGCTAGGTTTCTTTCGCAAGCGTTTTCTGGTAACTGGGATAGAGGAGTTCTTGCCTCGTCTACTTCCAGTCATCAAGCATTTATTGAAGCCGTGAGTGCATTTTTGCTTCAGTTTGTTTCTGTGCCGCGCGTTTTTTGCACCAATTTAGTTTTTGTATTGTCTTGTGTGTAGCAAAAGCATCATGGGATGTACCTGCTAGATCTGTCTGACGCGCAAGGTCGTGAGATTGTCCGTCTGGATGCGGAAAAGGGTGATCTCTCGAAACGTCTTGAAAGCGTTTATAAGGAGCGGGATGTTTATGCGCAAGAGATGGAAGCTGAGAAAAAACAAATTTCTAAACTGAGCTCCGAGGTGAGTTCTAAAGAATACGAGCTCCGTCTTTCGCAAGATGCCTGTGAAGAAAAAGACAGCCAGCTAACGTCTCTCAACAAGAAAATTCTGGAGCTCCGAGATCATATCAATGGGGAGGCTGATCGAACGGCCTTGTTCAGCCGTCAACATGTTACGTACTTGTTTATAGATTTTGACATGCAGTCTCCCTACTATGGTAATGGTATAAATGATCCTGGTGCCTCCCTGGAGTCCGACGAAGGACTTGTTCCTTCCGCAGATGTTAAGTCGTTAATAGCGCAACTGAAGGTTGCGAGGGAAAATAGTGAGCTTGAGGAGATGGGAGGTGAAGGTGGCGAAGTTGATGCTGAGAATGTGAAGGATGGCAATGAGCTGTTGCTCGGGAATCCTAGTAAGGACAAGGGTGAAATGATTGGGGGAAATGAGAATGTGAATGCTTCTATTCGAGCTGCTGGTGCTTCGAGGGTTACTGCGTCGCCGATGAGGGATAGTGACGACCCGAAGGTTGCGGTTCCTCAGGCTGATCCCGATGTTGTTGCTGGGACGGGGGCTGCCACCAAGGAAATTGTTGAGAATGCTTAAGTAGAAGATACCTTGCCTCTGTTTCCCTTGTTCCCTGTGTTTTGAATTTGACTCGTTGTTGTTTGTCTCTTTTGAACTTTTCTTTTGGAGTGTATTTTTGTCTACCATTGCCTTTCTTTACTGGTTGTTATGGTTGCTTTGAGGTGCAACCTCGGGGCTTACTTCGATGTAGGAGATAAGTGGACCAAGCTAGTGGGGGCGTACGGATCATTCCTCCCAAAGGCTTTAAGTTACTCGCACTGGTTTCAAGCAAAACACTGGCTATTGATGGTGGGAGTGCCAACTTTGCCTTAACACATTAGGCAGGTACCGAAGATATTTATTTATCTTCCTGGAGGGCATGGTGGTGCCCTGATAACCTTTAGCCTAAGTAAATGTAAAAGGTTAGAATGGATGTCCCGTTTCTCGATAATAAAGTAACACATTGGGGGAATGTCGGTCAAGGCTGGAGCTTAGACATGGCACTTTCCTCTTATCGCGGCCTAAGGTTCGACCCATCCAAATCTTTAACAGCCCCTCCCCCTGAGGCTTAGTTTTTTAGAGGGGACCCTCGGCTGCATACTTCGCTGCCTTTTTTCAAGAGCGAGGCAGCTGCCTCGGGGTTCCATCTTCCTCTATAGGTAGATGTTAATCCCATTTATCGTCCCCTCGACGCCGGAGAACGTGCAGTCCTCGTGGTCATTTGTTAGTGGGTACAGTTGTATCATCAGCTTAAGTAGCCTTGATCCAAGGTGTCCACTGCTAACGGGGTGTCTTGTGGGTAGAGGACCGTGTCATATAATTCGTAGGGCCCTTACGATTTATATGAGCATCGGCTCTGTGCCTGCTATTTGAGGTCTTTATGTTTTTTGGCGATTTTTGCCTTTGGCGTTACAGCCTGTTTGGCGTTTTTGCCTCGGCGTTACGGCCTTTGACTAGATCATTCTTTCGGAGTTTACGTCGGCGCTTTCGTCACTTTAAAATGCTTTTTATTTCGATGATTTTCGATACATTTTTATGTATAATATTTCCTTATATATTTTGCGTTCCATGCATTGCCGAGCCCGAAACCGTCTTTTTCGTCGATTAGCTTGTATGCTCCTTTTCCTGCCTTCTGCTTGATTGTGTACGGGCCTTCCCAAATCGGTTCCAGTTTTCCTGCATTTCCTTTTTGGTATGGCGGTATTTCTCGCAGTACAAGCTCGCCAGGCTGAAATTCTCTTTTGATCACTTTTTTTGTTGTATCCTCGTGCTGCCCCTTTTTGGTAATTAATGATGTGTTGCCGAGCTTCCTCCCTCTCTTCTTCGAGGTCGTCCAATTTTGCATATATTAAATCCGCAGATAAGTTCTGCTCCCACGCTTTGTATTTATCTGTTGGTATCATTATTTCTGTGGGTAGTACTGCCTCCGTCCCATATGTTAGGTGAAAAGGAGTCATTCCCGTTGCTTGTCTTTGTGAGGTTCAGAATGCCCATAATACGTTGTGCAAATGCTCGCACCATTGCTTTTTGTGGGGCAATACCCGTTTTTTCAAGTTGTCTCCAATTGTTTTGTTTGTTGCCTCTGCCTGGCCGTTACTTTGGGGATATATTGGCGTCGAGGTACCTAGCCTTACGTTGTATTGATTTAGCAGTTCTTTAACTTCGACGCTGAAGAATTCTTGGGCGTTATCCGAGACTATCTCTGCAGGTACTCCGAATCGACAGAATATGTTCTCCCAGAAGAATGTGAATACTTCTTTTCCTGTGTGACTTCGTAGAGCTTTAGCTTCGATCCATTTGGAGAAGTAGTCGGTCGCGACTATAATGTACCTTCGTTGTCCTGTTCCTGGGATGAATGGGCCAACGATGTCTACCCCCCATTTGGCGAAGGGCCATGGGCTCAGTACCGAGTTTAAGTTTGTTGCTGGCGCGTGGATTCGTTTAGCAAATCTTTGACATGGGTCACATTTTTGAGAGATGCTCTTTGCATCGGCGTGCATATACGGCCAATAGTATCCCTGGGCCTTGGTTCGTTGTGCCAGCGCTCTTGCACCACTGTGGATCCCTGCTTCTCCGCTATGTAGCTCTTTCATTAGTGCAACTCCATCTATCTGGTGTACACATCGTAAAAGTGGTCCCAAGAATGATTGACGATGTAAGACCCCGTCTATGAGTCGGTAGTTGGCAGATCTGCTGGTTACTTTGTGTGCCTCCAGCGGATTGCTTGGTAATTCTCTGTTCTCCAAGTATTTCCTTATAGGTACTCTCCAGTCGTCGTACTCTTCTTGAATGGCCATCACCAGCTCCCCTTCTTCGGATGTTATTGATGATTTCTTTATTCTTCCGATTTCGATGGAGATTATATTTTTATCTGTTACTTTGGAGGAAATGAATGCCAAAGCATCTGCATGCCTATTGTCTTTTCTACATATGTGTCGGATTTTGAGATGCGGAATTTTCGACATGAGCCTTCGTGCTAATTTCTTATATTTGGATAGCGAATCGTTGGATTGGTAACTTCCGTCCAATTGTCGTACCAGTAGTTGTGAGTCCGTTGTTATTCGTGCTTCCTGAATTTCCATGCTAATCATGCGCTTCAAAGTATGGATCATTGTTTCGTATTCTGTTTCGTTATTGGTTGCTTCGAACTCCAACCGAAGTGCGAAGACAGTGCGCTCTCCTTCGGGTGATGTGAAGACTATGCCTATTCCTCGGCCATCGCTGTTTACCGAACCGTCGATGAAAATTTCCCATCTCCGAGGATGGCATTGTTCTAGCAGGTCGTCGGACCCGTCATCATCTTCGATTCCTAAAATCGGTTCGTCCTCGTAATCTTCTTCTATAGGAAACTCGGCTAGGAAGTCTGCGATGATCTGTGATTTTAATGTCGTTCTAATTTCATATTCCACGTCATATTGTCCAATTTGAGCGTTCCATCTGGCAATTCTTCCTGCTGCTTGGAGATTTTTCAGAATGGATTCGATTGGTGTTTTCGTTAGCACGATTACTTTGTAGGCCTGGAAGTAAGTCCGAAGCTTTTGCGTTGCTACTACTAGCGCGAAGATTAGTTGTTCCAATTTGGTGTAATTCTTCTCGGCTGGAAAAAGGGTCCTACTGATGTAATATACTGGCTTCTCCTCTTCTTTAGTTGTTACTAGCACCGCACTAATGGCATCTTTGTTCGCAGCTATGTATAGTTTCAGATTCTCATCTTTCTCTGGGCGCTGCAGAGCTGGTAAGCTTGCTAAGTAGGCTTTGATCCCCTGAAAAGCGGCCTCCCTTTCGTCCGTCCACACGAATTGCTCTCCCTTTTTTAGAATGCTGAAAAAGTCTTTACATCGGTCTGAAGATCGTGCAATGAATCTGCTAAGAGCAGCCAATCTCCCGTTCAAAGCTTGCACCTCTTTTATGGTTGTTGGGGATGGCATTTCTCGGATTGCTTGCACCTTTAGCGGGTCTGCTTCGATGCCTGTTTTTGTGACTATGTATCCCAAGAATTTTCCAGAGGTTACCCCGAAGATGCACTTTGCTGGGTTGATCTTCATGTTAATTTGTCGCATTTTCTCCAGTATTTCTCGCAGGTCTTTCACATGGGTGTCGGCTTTTTTGCTTTTAACTAGCATGTCGTCTACGTAGGCTTCGACGGTCTTCTTTAACCAGGGACGAAAGATATTTTCCATGGCCTTTTGGTAAGTGGCACCAGCGTTCTTTAACCCGAATGGCATTCTGGTGTAACAGTATAGCCCGTTGGATGTTAAAAACGCCGTGTGTTTCTGATCTTCTTCCGCCAAAGGAATCTGGTTGTAGCCAGAATAACCATCCATGAAGCTTAGCAGCTCGTGACCGGCAGTCGCGTCCACAATTTGGTCTATGCTGGGTAGGGGATGTGGATCCTTGGGGCACGCCTTGTTTAAATTGCTGAAGTCGATGCATATGCGTACTCCTTTGTTTTTCTTCGGTACAATGACCATGTTTGAAATCCAATCTGCGTACTGTATTTTTTTGATAATCCCTGTTTCAATCATCTTATTTAGCTCTGATTCGACCGCTGTCTGGTATACGTCTGCTAACATTCGAGGTCTCTGCTTGAATGGTCGTACCGATGGGTTTATGTCTAGGTGGTGACAGGCCAAACTGGGATCTATTCCTGGCATTTCGCTCATTTTCCAGGCGAAAACATCAGCATATTCATTCAACAAATTTTCCAATTCATCTCGCCGCTCCTTTATCATCAGTGTTCCAATCTTTACAATCTTCGGATCTTCATTGGTTTCAATATTTACGTCCTCGGTAGGTTCCGTTGGGGTAAAGTTCGGAGTATCTTCGTTCATGGCACTGGGATCCTTTGGTGCTTCCTTCGTGATTATCTGTTTGCCTTGTATTATTTGATTAATCTCTTCGCGAATCATTTTCTCCTTTTGCTGCTTGTACCTTTCTCTTCGGTTGCGCCGCGCATTTTTTCTTTGATCGATATCTTTCTCGTGGCATGCTTTAGACTCCGAGTTTTCGCCGTTGATTTCACCAACACCTTCGGGAGTTGGAAATCTGAGTTTCTGATGCAATGTAGAGGGCACTCCTAAGATCCCATGCAACCATGGTCGTCCCAAGATCGCGCTATATGGCGATTCTATGTCAAGGACACAGAAGGTTGTTTTGAACTCCATCGAGGCCAAGTGTACCGGCAATGAGATGTCTCCTTTTGGTTTTGACGCACTTCCATTGAATCCGTAGATGGTATAGTCCGAGGGCACCAGTGGAATCTTCGTGAAATATTCCCTGTATGCCACTCCAAATAAAACATCTACCGAGCTTCCTGGATCTACCAGAATTCTTGGTACCATCGTCTTGTTTATGCTCACCGTTATCACTAAAGGATTATTACTTGGTCCGTCTTCGGGGAGGTCTTCTGCCGAATACGTTATTGGTTTTAGTTGCCATGGCTCAAATTTTCTTGCTTCGGTGACAATCATTATTTCTTTCCCATCTTTGTCTCTCTTGTGAATTCTTCCCCCAAAACTGCTGCCTCTTGAGCTGAAACTTTCCCTCGCATGGATCATCGAATTGCAACAAACGATTTGCGATGATACTTCATTTTGCGATTTTACTTCGATAACTTGCTTCGAGGATCCTACTCGCTGCTTCGGAGCCTGGTCCGATTTTGAAGCCATTCTGGTTGTGACCTGTCAGAAAACAAAAAACCCGTGAGGTCCAAGGCGGCTAGTGCAGTGTACTTTGTCGGCCATGTAAGTCTGTACACTGCAACGGATTTTTTCAGACGAATTTTAATATAAGTCGCATTTGCCTTTTTTAGGTATGTCCCTAACTACTTATTTTGTCTTTTAGCTCAAATCATCTTCCTTATCGATTTTTTTTTTACGGAAATTTATTTCCAAATATAGCAAGAATCTTAAAAACCCTAAGATGAATTTATACACGGATTATTGTTCGTAATCGTTCTTCTTAGAGCTGGACTCCGCTGTTAAGCATTTGAAACGAAAATAACTATCCCTTTCGAAAATCAGCTCCGTCACACCAAGGTTCTGAAACTCTTAATAGATGACTTTGCCGTCTGATGTTGTGCTATGAAAACTCATAAACATACTAAAGCCTTTAAGGTTCTTTAGACGCTT
>JAJJMA010161044.1:0-11389 GCA_023529015.1 Papaver nudicaule | reverse complement strand
CTATCAAATTGTAGCTTAACATCTTTTATTGATTAGTCTATCACTTTCACTAGTGTTTTATGTTCTATTTAAACAAATTAAACAAGGCAATGTAACTATGTGGTGTTGGAAAATGAAAGTAGTATGTATGTTAATTCAATTCGGTGTCCTCCTCTTTTTTCTGCTGTGTTGATTTGTTGTTTTTCCTTTGTAGATGATTAACAGTCACGGTGAAGATAATATAGTCATTGATCAAAACAGTATGTTGTTGTAGAGATGAAGAGGAAGTACAAAGGGAAGATGCTTGTTACCTTGCCTGACAATTATCCGGAGAAGATCAAATTATCGATGAGTCAGATATGGATAGTCGTCCTGATGATGATTATGTCGCCTACAGAGAGGTATGGCTCCAGTATCATCTTGCATGAACTGTGTTGTTTCTTTTTCTTTTGTGTTGAACTGGATGTTTGCTTCAAACTTTGCGTGCTACTCATTCTCTTTTTGTCTCTCTTGTTTTGTGGAATGTGGCAATCAGGGGCTGTTCGTAACAAACGAGGTGGCTTTGGTAAAGATGATTTTATCGTTGGATTCTTTGGGAGAGGTATATTGAAACGACTTCTTTATGATAATTGCAGAGCAGTTCTAATGTTCATGAATATGAAGTTACTCTAGTAGGTAACACTGTACTGTACTCTAGTTATCCTGATACCGGTTAGTGTGCGTCTGAGATTACATTTAGTGTTCGTAGAGTTTCAGGTGACATAGAGATGTTCACATTGTTAAATGTGATTTTGCAACATGCCTTATGTTGCAAATGTTCTCATAGTAATTAGGGTGGTATGTTTTGATGTGCTTATTTTTTGTGTAGTGGGAAGCTGAGGTTCAATCCTATTTAATTAATCGGTGCATGGGTGTTAAGTCTTAGAATCCGCGATAATCTTTGTTAAGTAAGGGCTTATATCATTTTTGTAGATAGACGAATTGGGGTCTAAAGCGACTGAACTCAGTCTTTAGTCGTGACTAGTGGAAAGGATTTGGACTTGGTAGTTCAAGTAGGTCGAATGAATGTGCTGTATGAGACACTGCAAAGAATTAGGTGAAATGACTTTTATGTGAATGTATGTTTAGGATCATCATACTATTCATTTGAGTATGTGTAAGATCATCATAATATTCATCCAAAATTCACCTAATCTTGCTTTAGTTCAGTGTTATCTTAATATTTTGTATATGCTTTTCTAATTAATTTTTGCGTAGTTTTCTGTTTTCCCTGATCTTTACACCTTAAAATGTTTTTCGAACCCTTTTGCTCTTTAGTTTTTTTTTTTTCCTTTGAATTAGAAATACTTTTTCCAAAATAAATTTGTTTTTGCAAGATTATTTTTCCTCATCATTTCCACTATTTTTCTAAACCTTTCTGTTTATAAAAATAAAATAAAATTTTGGATAAGATGAAGAAAAATAATTATAAAAAATAAATTTATTCTTACCATACGAATTTATCGTGCCCTTTATTATCTCTAAATAAAACTAAACCTAACTTACCAGAATCATCAGCAATAGATTTATTGCAGTTCCACTTGAATCATCTTAATAAATCTGTTGTTGATAATTCTGGTAAGTTGGGTTTGGAATTATGTAGTTTTAATCAAGGTCTTGGTGCTATAAGGAAACACAATAAATTAGGGTTTAATTCAAACATAACGGATAAAAGAAGTGTTCTTATAAGGAAGTTTCACCGACCCTATTTATACTACTAGGGTTTCTTAGCTAATAAGTATAAACGATGCTGTAAATCCTTACCTTTAATCTAATAGAGCCAACGACCACCTAAGCCTAAAAAGAATAAAACCCAAACTAAACCAAAACCAACATAACTGACTGTGCTCCTGCATTAATCTTCTCGGGTTAAGAAGAGTTGAGCATGGTTGGGAAAACCTTCCATAATTCATCATAAATTTCTGGATCGATCTTCTTAAGCTCTTCTTATGCAATCCAAGTACTTTCACACTAGCTTGTTTGCCTAGCCACTTGAAAAGTACTCGGTTGTATTTTCTGCCTCTTCGAGAAACTACTTGCTTAACATCCAATGCATCTGCTATCACATCTGCCATGCCTTTTGAGGGTTCTGCCACCTAACATTCTTTCCTCACAACTTCTCCATCGAATCCGTCATAAGGATTCAAGTCTGATTTGCCAATCAGAGGGCGACTCTAGGACACAGGCATTTGGACTAATTTTTTTCAATACCTTGCACTCCCAATTTCCTTGGCAAAAGCTTGTGATAAGTATCCTTAGGGAATCGCTTCGATGATGTACATATATACCCTAAGAAAATTACCGTCAAGTACCAGTTCCCAATACCTCGTTAAATGATATGTTTGACATGTTAGTTGGTTTTAAGGTTTTCTCCAAGCTGGATTTACGGAGCGAGTATCATCCAATCCGAATGCGAAGGGTGATGAGTGGAAAACAACGTTTACGACTGGTTAGTTATGACCATTTTTTGGATCATTCGTTTATTTTGATGATATATTGATATTTAGCCGCACGAGAAAGGAACATCTAGTTCACTTGAACCGAGTTATGGAAGTTCTTGATAAGGAGAAACTTTATGTCAACATGAAGAAGTGTTTCTTCTTATGTAACAAGGTTGTGTTACTGGGCTATATAGTTTCGTCTGAGAGGTTGCGAGTTGATCTGGCTAAGGTTGAAGCTATAAACGAATGAGCAACACCAGTCTATTAGCGATGTTTGTAGTTTCCATGGTTTGGCATATTTTTATAGCAGGTTTATAATAATTTCAGTGCTATAATGTCTCTGATTATGCCCTTTAACTTGTCGTATGAACTGCCGTTGCTCGCGTAACCGTTCTTGATATCCAATGGAAGTGATTTCAAATAACTGTTGTGTATTACTTCCATGTAGTAACCGGTTCCTTGCTAAGAGCCAAACCTTATGTACATGCTTCCTGCCAAATTAGAGCCTGCCCATCATTGTGTCTAGCGAAACTTATTTGTTGCTACTCATTAAAGCTCTTGGTGATGAAATAGACCTCCAAAGACTTGAGCCAGCCATCCGATTTCTCTGGATTCAAGTCTCGATTGTATGCATGGATTTATATTTTGTCTTCTACTTTAAAGGATGAACTATCTCGGCAATGTGACTGTTTTTTTGTTAGAAAGTGAAAGTTGTATTCCCTCTAGAACCTTCGTCATGGCAGTTATCTGATCATGTAATCCTTTCACATCTCCTTCCAATTGTTCCATGGCGCTTCCTTGTTTTGTGGATGAGGAAGTTGATGTTCTCCTTCTTCTAATATCATGATCTAATGGTAATACTTCGTTACACTTGGATTGAAGCCCTTCCATTAAGCGCCGAAAACATACCGTTTGCTATCTGTTACGACTAATCAAATTCTAGATCCCAGTATAATAGAGATAGAACACTACGAAAAGGATGGATGTTGAACAAGATCTCTCCAAGGTTTACAAACCAAATCTCATTCTAAAACAGATTTCAGTTGATCTAGAATGCAAATTTGTTTGTAAACCTTGGAGAAGTCTAGTTCAACATCCATCTTTTCGTAGTTGCACTTGAATCATCTAAAAAAAATTGCTGCTGATAATTCTGGTAAGTTGAGTTTAGTTTTCTGTAGTGATAATTAAGAGCAGGATGACTATTACAATGAATATGAATATGGTGAGAATTGTTATGAGAGATCTTTTCTTACAACAACAAGAAAATTTAAGCTATCCACATGAAAAAGTATTGCTTGTTGGATCATGTAATGGTTTAATTTGCATCTAACTATGGTTTGGACCTGTAGCACCTGTTTATATCTATAACAATTACCCAAGAATTCGTTACCCTTCCAACATCTCGAGGATGTTACCGGGGGACTGAATTAGGGTATATTCTGTCGACCAATGAGTACAAGGTTTTTCAGATGCATATGTCTAGTGGGAGAGACCCAAATGTTGGAAGTATGCATGTATACAAACTTGGTAGTGGCAGTGGATGGAGAAATGTGAAAATGATGAACATCTATAAGCTCTTATAGCCCTTTTATTGCTGTGTTTATTGCACATTTTGTGATTTTTAGATAGTCTTAAATTGATCCCACAGGGTCTCTTAACAAGGTGCTATTACAGAGAGAATGACTGCTGTCGAAGAGATGACTGGTATGGATGTCTTCTGTTCCAATGAGACAGGTGATGCCTTTCTTTCTTTCTTTTTTCTAGTTTTGCATTTTACTGTCAGATTTATCAGTGCTCATGCTCCAACTCAAAACCATGTTATGTTGTTAGAAATTAGTAAAAATTTAGTGTTGTAACTTTAAACCATGTTATCGTTTCAAAATACACTGTCGATGTGGCAATGATGTGGGTCCCACGAGTAGGGATAGACCCCTTAGTGATATGGGTCCCATGCACCACCATAAACCCAAAGAAAATCTGATCGTGTCTGATGATTAGGCCTAGAGAAAGAAGAGAGAGAAAATACACTCCCATTTTCCATTTTTTTTACACATTTTCTCATCTTCGTGAGAAGATGAAAGACCCATTTTTCTTTCCTTTCGAATTTGAAACCCTAATTACTCAAATCGATCTTGTTTCTTCATCAATTTTCAATCTTTTTTCAATCAAGTTTCACCCTTTTGATTCCTTCCGCATCTTCCACTTTCAATTGGGGTTAGTTTTGATTTTGATGAGGAGATTGGGGTTTGTTTTGATTCATAAAGGTCTCACCTTTATTGAGATTAAAGAAGAAAAAGAAGAAGATTGGTAGTTTGTGTTCAACCTTTATATGGGGCGTTAGGAGAGCTCAGCACAACCAAATGGTTTACTGCCTAATGAAGTGGTATTCGTTACTTGTCCTTTAGAACGAGAGAGATGGATGAAAGATGAAAAGAGAATTGCTGATCATCCTTCTGAAGAGCTTAGAAATGCCGTTGGTGATTATGTTCAGCGCCTCATTATGAATGCTTCACTTGTCAGGTACTGAGATTATAGACATTTTCTAGTTTTACTTGATAGGAATTTGATAGTCGTAGTCTTTACTCAAAAAAGAGAAATGCATTTCGCCTAAAATAAGGATGAGATGAGATGCAGTAGCACCATAAACGTTGGTTAAACGACTGTATCTCTTAAAGTTAAATAGATTTTTATCTTTTGAGGTAAAAAACTGAATGTTATCACGGGGATATCTGGGGTAGTTCTAAACAGATGACGACCTGCGTTTTATGTTGTAGTTTGGTTTTCATATATACACACCATGGTCTCATCCGAAGTCCGTTGTTGGGTGTATGCAAGACACCATGTGGGACTTCTTTTGTTGTCAAATATAACTGTATTAGCAAGTCTTCTGTTATATATAACTTTGTTTAGGTTTCTACCGTATGTATTGCCAAGTTTGCAACTGCTACATGTCAATTAGTCTTGACTTAGTGTGTTGTACTCAATCTTGTTTGTGAACTGCAGCGCAAGTGTACTGTTGTTTCTGTGTACGTTACATGTGTATTGGACTATGCCTTGAAATGTGCGTGTGTTGTTTGAGTGGGTGTTTTATGTTTAAAACCATGGGATTTTGATTAAGCTAGTTCTGGGATTTTTGGGGTAGGAGGTGCAGGTTCCACTCCTGTAGGTGTAGTAACATGAATGTATGGGGGGTATGGGGGGGTAAGATTTAGAATTCACAATTGTTAATGGTAGTTGAGGTTCATATCATAATTTTGAACTGACAAATTAGGGCACTAAAGTGATGTTTTTTATGACGGAACAGTCATAATAATGTTGAACAATTGTTTCAGTTGTTTCAATTCCCACTGAGAGTTTACTTGTCACAGTTAATACCCAAGCCTTTTTTCGAGCCGCATTGTGAGTAAACATTGTAAGGCTTACTGCTGACATCCACCCTTGTAATGATTCAGGACACCAATCATAGGCCTCCTTGATTTATTTTATTTTTGGTTGCCATTTCTCTTCTGGACGATCATAGAACTCCTTTGCTAAAAAGTTCGTATGATCCTTGCAAACTTTGCTAAAAATCCAGCCGAGGATCCCATTATTATTTTTTGGATTCTGTTCACCATTGGGATTGGGGTCAATAGAATTCCTGTAAGCTAGTCTCTGCTAGTTACATTGTTTTCAGTAGGGCATTGATAAATATTGAGGTCACATTGTACATCTGAGCTATTCCATTCAACAGCCTGAACATTCTCCAGTACCTTGATTTTTGTCATCTAATCAACTCTCCTTTTATTTATTTTTTTCTATTATGTTTCAATTTTTCTATGAGTATTAATGCCACAAGCAACGTACTAGCAAAAACCCGCATGGCCTTGAGCATTGACCCCTTAAACGTGCCTTTTATCTCGAGAAGTTGTATGCTTATCCAAATACGGGTTGTTTTAGGCCTTGTTTCTCCTGTTGTTAAGATGTATGAAGTCATTAATCAAAACTGTATGTTGTTGTAGCAGATGAAGAGGAAGTATGAAACCTGAGAACTATTTTGAGACGATCAAATTACAGAAAGATGACATATTGATGAGTCAGATATGGAGATTCCTGAAATGAAGGAGTACAAACTACAAACCAAGAAATAAGTTTGGAGATGATGTCCTAGAACAAGAGGTTTACGGTATAGATCCTTGTACTCCTAAGTCCTAACCTTCTTCTCGACTCAATGCCTGAAAAAATGAACTGGTCACCACAAGAGAAGCATTTGTCTATTAAAGATATGCTTCTGCACCTTGGATAGGTAAGTCAGGTGCTTTACTGTTGAAAATGCTCCAATGTTTTATAACTTGAGGTCCATTGTTGAGAAGATTGAAAAACTCCCCACAAAGGCGGTCCATGAGAATGTGTCGTGGAATTCTAAAGGCAATGGACAATCGTCCTGGTGATGATTATGTTGCCCACAGAAAGGTATGGCTCCAGTCTGTCATCCTGCATGAACTGTGTTCTTTCCTTTTCTTTTGCGTTGAACAGGATGTTTGCTTCTCACTTAGCTTACAGCTTTCTTTCTTTCTTGTTTTGTGGAATGTGGCAATCAGGGGCAGGGACTGTTTGTAGCAAACAAGAGGTGGCTTTGGTGAAGGCGATTTTGTCGTTGAATTCTTGGGAGAGGTAGATTAAAACAGCTTCTTTATAAAATAACTGCAGAGCAGTTCTAATGTTCATGAAATTATTCTTGTGCTGCAACCGAGGAAGGTGTTAAGATTTGGGATCTTGAGGGTAAGTGGTGTTCTGGATTTGAAGCTTGAACCTGATGCAGGAAAAAACGAGGTAAATTTATTTTATGTTTCAGTTTTACATGTTTTGATACTGCTGATTGTTCAATACTGCTGATAAAGCTGTATCTCCAGATTTTTTATCCTAATAATTGAAAGCGTTATTTTTGTGATATGTTAGCAGCCCATATATAGGTTTGATGCTGATTTCTGTTGGGTTATCAAACCAAATTTGGGTGTTGTTAACTTGTGAACCATGCTTACTCAAATGAGCGGTAATGCTCCTTACAGTATGCATGGGGTCATAGGTTAACAAGACCCAATTTTGATATGAGTCTCAGTCTCAGGAAGTGTACGTCTTACATGAAAGAATACTTTCTTTGGGGAAATGCTAAGCATGTCATTTAAAAATGTCTGGTTCTTGTACAGTAGAGTTTTAAATTGATACACCGGAGTTCTCAAAAGCCTGATACACTCTCTATACCCAACCGTGCCTAGTATGCTTTTACATGGTGGTCTGCTGATCTTGCGTATCTTAGTGGTTATGATCATGTGTTCATGCTAATCACGGCACTTTTTTTTTTCTGATGCTTACTGCTCTTTCCAATTACGTTATCATAGACATGTAGTTTTAAGTTTTCTCATACGCAGATTAAGTCAATCTATATGAGACAAGTGCTTGGGACATAGACAGTTAATTCTCATTTCCTGCGTAGCAGTTCAATATCCTATGTCGCTGAAAGAGCTATGTAGGTCAATTTGAATCGAATTTTGAAGTCACTACGGTGTTTTAATTGTCAGATAGACTATCATCACTGAGATTCATCTCATGTGAAACTTTCCATCCGCGTCATCCTGTGTTTGTCGATATGTTTGCCTTAAAAAATGTTATCAACCACAAGATAAATCTGAATTTCTTTTACTGCTGTAGTTTGGACACTTGAATCTAAAATTTGTTGCATATGCTTGCATACCATTCAATAATAACTAAAAGATCTGTTGACTAGGATTGACGAAAAAATGATAGGAAAAAGGCAGTGTTTGTTGATGTTTAAGTTTCCACTTTCCAAGTGTTATCTGCAGTAGTCTCTGTTAAAATAGGTCTTGTGTACAATTAGAACTGGAGTAGGTTAATCTAAAACACCGTCCGATGTTTGGCTTGTATAATGTACTTGTTTGCATATGCGAATTCCTTCCAAAGGACTTTAAACTCTATATCCTGTGAACATTATAGTTTTTGGGCTAGTTGGCTGACCATTAAGTTATTGTGATTAGACATATTTTTGATTAATTCTGTCAAACTGAGATTTGTTCTTTTTATGCAAATTGGAGGTGCCTGGTGTGTGGTGCGCTTAGGGCATTGTAGGATAGCATTTAATGAACTACTTGTTTAGAAATGCTGGTTAACACCAGGTTTCCTTGTTTAGCAACTCATTTTAAGTAATCAAGTAGCAATTAATAGCTTATTCACAGCTTTGATTGGGCTACCAGACTCTTACTTTGTTTCTTTGTGAAATCCTATTCTCCAGTGGAAAGGATTAGGACTTGGTAGTGATTGAACTCAGCCTTTGTTTCCAAGGATTATAGCTTTCAGTGATCTGTTTAGGTGAAATGACGTTTAGGTAAATGTATATTTAAGATCACTTAACTTATTTAGTATGTTTTTATTTCATTCTGTTCTGGTGAAATGACGTTTTCTGTGTATGTGTGTTTAAGATCATCATACTATTCATCATACTAAATAGAACGAAATAAATATACTAAATAAGGCTCTGAGCGATCTGAAACATTGTCTAATGTTTGTTTCCTTCTTATGTGCTGCCTATAATCGTGGAGACGCAATTTGCTGAGATGACATTACTTTGAATGGGTTTTAAACTATATAGCCTCCGAAGATTAGATTGGTGTTGATTGTAGTCGTCAGGGTCAGGTGTGTCCCGAAACTTCGGTTAGACACTAAGACTTTCTGACTCCCTTTATTTTATTCATAGAATGGATGTAGGATCTTAGACATGCTTAGTATATTTGGCTAGGTCCACTTTTAAGTTATGGTTATACCAGTTCTTTTCTGGTTATGCGTGTTTGACAAAGTCCAAGTATTTACATGTGTGGGGATTGAGGTGCTGCAAGGCCTCAATTGAGATATTGCCTAGTTCTCAAAATGTGGATCAACTTCAGGTCACCCTTATTCACTAAACACACTACATGAATCAGCTTATAGTTTGGAATTGTTTAGGGCACTGGACTCTGACATGTCTGTAACTCAATCTGACTGGTGCAATCAATGCCCTGCATACTTCTAAGTGTTGTTGTGAGTATTTAGACCAGTAACTTCTGAAACATTTGCATAACCTAACACACACTGTATAATTTTGATTCCACCGCGATGCTCTATCTCACTGTACTTGTGGCTTGTTCATACATACTTTTGAATCTTTCTTTGCCTATGTTGCATGATCCAGTTGAGCTTTCTTGTAGTTTGCATGTATCTATGCTATATTTATGTAATTAACATTGAACTGGTGGTCAATCCAGATGAAGAGGAGGAAAATGAGGTTGCTGGCAAGGACCCCAACAAGCTCAATGACAAAAAGAAAGGATGGTTTTTTCGTCAATGTTCTAGAGGTAAATTCCTTGTGCTATTAGTCGATGTAGAGCCACAGCCAGGCTGAAATTTCTTAATATGAAACAGAACCGTAATATGGGAATAACGATATCTTCCATTCCCTTTTAGGCTGGTCAACCAACAGGATTTAATCCAGCCACTGCTAGCTACTAGCACTATCGCAGCACGTTCAGTGGTCAATGGGTCAGCAACTGCTTCTTCGATTTTTGTGCTCCAGTATCTGCTTGAGGTGGTGTTCGTGATACATAACTTCCTTAGCCACCGTTGTTCTCCAGCTCTTTCTGAAATTGCACTTAGTAGGAGTATGGGCAAAGAGACCGTGGTTGGAGGTACATCGTCTTAATCTCTAAATGGTGGCCCTCTAAGTACCAGCAGTATGAGCCTGGGATCCCTTGGGGCAGCTTCTGCTGCCATGGATATGTCAAAAAGAAACATTTCAGGAGCTGACCATAGAGGAAGCCCAACTATTGTACAACCTTTGGTTTCCCACCTCAGTAACACAATTCTCTTTCCGCAAGTTTTCAAATCTAGTGATGTAACCGTTTTGGCTGATTCAGCTAATGTTAGTGAGGTGACAGTGATGGAAGAGTTTTCTCTCCTGGTCCTGGTGATGGTGTACACTGCAGAGGCTGGAGACCTCAGGCTTCAAACTCTTTTTCAGTGTCTAATGTGCCAACGTGCCCGTAATTAAGAAATCATCATAACCATGAATTCAAAAACTGCAAGTTCAATAAATTTCTAAGACAACCCCATCAAATCAGTTGTTTTGTTTAAAAATCTTTGAATATCTTCATTAAAACAATCCGATTTCGATCATTATGAAAACTTGGATTTCATCTCTCGAAATTACAAAATTTGTAGCTTCACATCTGATATGTTTTGTTTTGCTTCACTTCAAGTGACTACTACCCAACTTCAAATTCCATCTTACTTATTTTTTTGCACCTCTTTCTCTGCATTCTTTTTATGGGCTGATTTTGGGGTGCAGAGATTTCTTTGGGGCTTCAAAACAATAAAACCATCCAAAGGATAGTTATAAGGGATGTCCAAAAAGGTATGAAAAGTCTAAGATACCCTTACAGATTAATCCACCCCTAAATCTTAACTAATAACCCAAATTTTATAACCCTAATCCTAAAACAAAAACAAAAACAAAAACAAAAACAAAAACTAATAAACTTATCTCTTCTCTACTCGTTATCTTTTCCCTCTCCTTCTTCATTTTTCCCATTCCTTCGTTCCTCGTCTCGATTCATCGCCGATACGAAAAATTCATTGTCTCTAATCAGTCTAAAGACCCCAATATGCGTCTCATGTACTAATTCTGAACAAACCCCATGTTTTCAATCATGTTTTCATTGTTTTTTAGGTTAGAATCATCGATTTGGGGCTGTTTTTTTTTCGCACCAGTTAGTTTTACGCCTTGCGATTCTTCATGAAGTAAGGCGTAAAAGATTTTACGCCTACCAAACCAAGGCGTAAAAGATGCCCTAGTTTTGCCCTAGAATGTTTTACGCCTACCAAACCAAGGCGTAAATATTTTGGAATGT
>JAJJMA010161042.1:0-13896 GCA_023529015.1 Papaver nudicaule | reverse complement strand
GTGATCACCAAGGGAGGCTTTGATTAAAGTTTAAGCAACCTTGAGTAGGGCTTAAGCAAGTTCTGGAACTAGGAAAGTCCATAGCTTGAATACCCATTCTCAATCTTCTAAGAACTTTGGACTAAGACAAAAGTTAAAGAAGACTCAACCTTGTTTGAAGGTTCGCGACTTCTGGTCCAATGCTTTTTTGGACATCGCTTTGCGACTTCTGGTCCAAATACTTAGTTTGAACATCGATTGGATTAAGTTGTTGAATTCCATGGGCCAAGTCACGACAAGTCCGAGAACTAATCATGTCTAGACCGAAAACTTAAGATATAGAAGTTGGAAGTTTTCGCATGGCTTATTTGAACGCGTTCACAGAGCAGTCCATAGAGTTCAGGAGAATTCAGGAGAATTCTTGAACTTGTATGTACGCGTTCATGAACGCGTTCATACAGACTTAGCTCGTTGTCTGAAATCCCAAAGGCAACATATGTACGCGTTCATGAACGCGTTCACCGTTGGGGTCATTTCAAGAGACAACTCAACATACTCTACCTATACATGTTATCACAAGTGTGACAAATGCAAAGGCGAAAATCCTAGAATACCTTCGGATCATATAAACAACATCATAGACTATTGGTATGATAGAAATGGTAAAAACGATACGGAAAGGAAATACCTTTCTAACCTTCAGCGAGGACGTTATGATTTATCAAGTAGTAAGCTTCAGTCTTCGTCTTCATCAGTCTTCGTCTCGATTACCTAGAACTATCCTAGTCCGAGTTTTAGAGTAAACTTATCAAGGATTGTGTTTTTGTCTCATAAACTTGACAACTGACTTGAGATAGCAACATCAGTGGGTTCAACCGAGCTATGCTCTAACAGTATTCATACGCCTCCAACCACAGCAAGATGGTCACGCACATGTAATCCCTTACGTAAACAGATGCCCGTTACTGTCTTACGCAAGAGTTGCCTCACAGCCCGTCGCGAGGACTATCGCTACCCGACCTCCAATCGGACGATTACAACCTTTGGACAACAACCAAATGCGACAGGTCAAATCACTAGATGATATCCTTGGTAACTAACAGATATTTCACCGAAGTCTTTTCACACCAAGAGCGGGGATATTAAGTTTACTTAGGCAATAAACACCTCGAGATATCGACCAAGGTTTCAAAACCTAAACTCCCGAAAGAGTAACCTTGTCGTCCCAGTTGGAATCAAGCAGATAGTTGTAGCAAGTACGAAATGATATGACCGTGAAGAACGATGTACCTGCAAAGAACAAATCCAATAACATCGATTTTGATTCCACTCAATATCTATAGCTTAGGCACACAAACCGAAAGCGGCTTGCTGACAAATCCAGGTTAATAGATAAAGAGTATGTTCTAATCACAACGATCTTGAGTGGCCTTATATCATAAGAGAAGGACCTTAGAATAAACAAGATCGTTAGGTTTGATAGACGTGATAGAACAGAACACAAGTACAATACAAAGAAGACTAGTAAACATAAACTAGTTTCCCGTAAGAGGTACTTCTAGGCTTCTCGATCCCGAGAGAAGACTTTCACGCAATTCTAGACCGAGAGCAAAAGCTCAAATGTAACTGAAAAGAAAAGCGGCAACACAAGATAACAATTACGAAGAAGAGCTTGGCCAAGGGGATTAAAGCTTTCAGGAGAGATACCACTCCTATTTATATTGACTAAGGCTTTAGCTTTGAAATGAGGCAAAGTTTAATTTCGGAAATTCCACAAAGCACATTTACATAATAGTTCTGAAATTCCCCATTTAGTCTCATAGCATTTAATGAGAACTAATACTCTAGCATTTTACATTTAAGAAAAATATATTCCATAAAGAAAATATATTTTCGAAACATGTTTAGCCAAGAGCAATCAAAGCAAATAATATCTTAAGGTATATTTGGATATTTCTTATTAATTTGAAATATGGTGCTTACCAAATATGATCTCTGGGAAAGATCTCAATTCGAAAACGTGTCCATAGTTTCGAAAATCTCATTAGATATTATATCCAAATGTCGTCACCAGCTTTATAATGTCGACATTACTTCCTTGGTATTGCTGGGCTAACCAGACGAACCTAGGTGGAAGTGGGATCTGGTCCAACGTGGTTCAACGTTCCACATAAACGTATCATAACAAACGTGGACAAAGCCTTGTGTGTTAAGCTTAAGTGAACACAATTGTTCAGACGTTTCGAATCACGCAAATCGATATACCATTGGAAGTACGGTGCGAGATTCCACGAGTAACTAGTAAAATGTTAAATCTCCAGAATTCTTGATTCCAATATAGATGTCACGTTAATGATATCCAAGAATTCAAATCAAAACATCAAATGAATAATCAAATGAATATTTGATCAAGTAGTAAAGCATACGAAGATTTAATCACGTACAATATTGATCTGTAATCATGTGTCCACTAACTAGAGCGAATAACCATTTTCCCGATGATGACTCAATCCCACTTAGTTGTACATTGAAGATGAACGAATTCAAACTTCAAACCGAGAATATCAAACTCATTAATTCGTTGAAGCACAAATCAAAAATGTAGAGTTTGAACTTCGAAGTTACGCATTCTGAGTCAACCTTATTCAGGTTTCGAAACGTACGTCAGTTTTGGCAGAAACCAAATTAAGGTTTCGGAATCTAAAGTTCATTATATGACCGGAACTTGTTTAAGGTTCCCAAATCAAGTTTCCATATAGCGAAACCTAAAGCTTGGTTTCGAAATCTAGATTTTGTTTGACAAAACATTGTTTAAGGTTTCGAAACAAGAAACACATATTAAATTCTCTACAAATGTTTGGTGTCGAACTTGTGAGTCCATGTGGTCGAGAACCATTTCACCATCACAGCTTTTTAGCCTCGACGCACAGGCATATATTTCCCGGTTCACACAAACCTTTAGGAAACCCCAGGGTCTTTTCGACCTTTTAGATCTCACATGGTCAAGGCACATTGGCCTCGATTCTCAAGTCACTGTCAGCCACACAAACATAGTTTTGAATCTGTTATATCTCATTGGTCACAATGTTTACGTTTCGGCCCAATAGCTTATAAATGCGAAACCCAGATTATGGTTTCGAAATCAACGTCAAGTTTTATCAAAACCTACATTGAGGTTCAAACGTTGAAACTTCATAAGTTGAGATACACAAATATGGTTTCGGAATCCAAAAGTGAGATATGGCATACAAGATGTTCATATACAGAATCAAATTAATGATTCAGAACTTCAGAGTTCAGAGCCAAACCACGACGTCATATTCGAATCTCAGAAACAACAGTATTTCGACTCTACACAACATAAGTGTGAGTCACGATCTCTCTTACATTGGCTCATATAAATATATGCAATCAACCCGACAGAGCCAGACTAGGTAAGAAGAGACAAAATACTGTGATGGATCAAATCCCGTAGTACTACCGAGATAACATCACATTGCTATATCCAACTCGAAAAGGTTTTAGGAAAAACCTTTATATTGACTTAAAGACGGAGAAGAAAAGAAAGCTCTAAGCAATATTGAAACGTCATAACTACACACTAATACCACAAGTGGTAAAGCGGAGTTATCATAAGACACATTGATCACAAGTGATCAAGTCATAACGTAAATGTAACGACTCGCCTAATCAACCTGTTTATAGTCTATACTAAGAGACGTTTAGAAATTAGGTCATCTATTCAAAATACCTAATTTTAGAAGAATCTAAAAAGAAACCCAAGCACTCCGATTTTCATAAATGGAAACCTCTCAAATGATATAAATATAATAATCTGTTGTTACAATTTCACAAAGTATTCAGATGAACGATATTACACAAAGGCCTAACTCGATTTAGCGTTGAACTACGAAACGAAACTCTTCACGTGCACTATCTCTTCTGATAACTGAAACTGAAGTGGAAACGAGTGAGGACATCATCCCAAAGGGTGCTCAGTGGAAACAGGTACATTATTCAAGTAATCATTATCATGCTTTACAGTTCTACTAAAGAAAGCAGTAAACATCTTTAGCACCCAACACTCAGCAAGTCATCATATTATAACATAACATGTTAGGAAAAGACAGTGCAGGGATTGCATCCCATACTACAACCTTCTGCGATCAACCAATGATGATATGCACTCGCCAATTTCCCCAATTACCTCGGTTTATAATATCGCACTTCCCGTGCTACTAAAGACATAAATTAGTTTATAACATAAAAAGTAATACTATTGCACTACCCGTGCTATTTATAATACTGCACTTCCCGTGCTACTAATACTATTGCACTTCCCGTGCTACTCAACTGAGCTAGAATCTGTGGTCTTTCTACAAGCACTTCCCGCGGGGAATTCAACGGCGCATAGCAAACAACATGCTCACCCAAGAACACACAACATGCTATGATCAGAACGTGATTTACATAATGATTACGAGAAAAATTATAAGAGTTCCCACCTGAAATGAAGATAAGCTGCGCCTACCTCATTCTCACCAGTCGGTTAGTTAGTTCATCGGTTTATTTCGCATTCGTAGTTGTACGTCGTAGTAGACTGATCATTTAAACACACAATTGCAGACAATTAAAAGCAGAACTCGGAAATACTAACCGATATACCACTAGACCAACCCCAATCTCAGACATTTACCCACACAAAGAGGTCCCTTTAGCTGACCATATCTAACCCCTTACCCTAACATCTAACTCGCATCATCTTCCAAGACTTGGTGCATAATCCTCTCCCACAGATATAACAACCTAGTGATTATTGATGGTTTTATTTTTAATTAAACAAAGATGTAACTAATCTTAAACTAATCAATCTAACTAAGAAATACCACCAGCATATATACTGATTCTATTACACAAAACATCCTAGGCAAAACATCTAACTATAGTATGAACAGATTCTTATTACTCAATAGCAACAATCATAATTAGTAGCACTAACTATCTAATCATTAGATATCTTGACCATTTAATCTAATTTCAGAAAAATGAATGTAACATATACCTTCTTGTGTGACTCCAGAGAATAGCAATTGGCTATACCGTCACCAAGACACCAACTTGGCATATCCCTATTCCTCTTACCATTCTACTTCCATTCCTCACTGTAAATGAATGTCACACCCCACCTATATCGCCTCTTCTCCCTCTTTAGTCTATGTCTATATTTCCTCTCACTCTCTACACAAGGATCAGTCTCACAAATCTAGTCTTCTAGCCTCACATGCACTACTACACGCGGCACACACACTAACCATTTCTATATTTTCTACAACACCAGCTACTTACCTTACTTAGCATAAAGAAAACAAAGTTAATTTATAATTTATTAACATAACATTATTAATTAATTAGTTATTATAAGTAGGTATTAGTTAACCTAAGCATAATTAGCTATAATTTAATATAACTTTTAAATTAAAATATTTTACTGTTACCTCCTCACAAATTTACTAAGGGCTAGTCTTTAGCTAAACATAGGTCTGCACAGCCAGGGTCAAGGTCAAAGGTTAGGCCCAGTCAAGTTAAGTCAAGGTCGACCGATTTTGACTTCGTCTTTCGTATACTATATCTTCTTTGTCCGGTGTCCGATTGACGGGTTCAAATAATGGTGCTAACGTATTATCAAAAATATAATCTCATTAATTATTAAATTTGGCGTTCAAATCCAATAAATTAGGTTGAAAGGGGCGTAAATATCAATTGACTAGTCTATAGCCATTGACCTGCTTGTGTATCTCTACAGTAAAGCTCAAGCTGAGAGTTATGTTTATGTCTTTTGTAGCACAAGTGTAAAAGATAATGGAATCGCGTTATTTAGATTCACTAACCTGTTGAATGATGAAGCCGGATGTCTTCGTTTGATCTTCAGTCTTTCTTCAACTCTTCAACCACTGATTCTAAATTCTACCAAAATCTTCCACAACCTAAAGCTAACTCTCTCACATGACTTCACCTAAATGTATGTTGTTTAGCGGTCGAGTTTTGATCACTAAAGTTGACAACTAAGCTTGACATACCAACACTTAGTGAGGTTGACCGAGCCATGCTCTAGCAATCTCCCCCTTTTACAATTTTAGTGACAAAAACTCTTTACATAGATGAATGAGAAATTTCAAACCTAAGTTCTACGCTTCGAGTTCTTCTACTTAGCTTGACAGCACACCAATAGTACCTGCAAAATATGTCAGTCTGCAAACAAATATATGTACTATTGAAAAATACTGATAACCAATACACTTACTCCCCCTGAATGTAAGTTCGGATGTCTATCATTCTCCGACGTATTGTTATCACTTGTAGCACAACGCGAAAGTCTACAGTGCTAGTAACATCAAGTGTTACTCCCCCTTAGTTCATGCTTTCATTCATTTTTCAATATACGCGCAGGCCTTTTTCTCCCCATATGACATTGCTTTGTCAAAGACCAAGCACTGACCGAAGTCAAGCTATCAATATTTCTCCCCCTTTTTGTCAAAAACAATTGACAAAGGGTCTCGAAAATATCTGGGTACGAGATAAATGCTCAAGTTCAGAGAACTCGATTCAACATATAAGAATGATCGCAATCACACGGGTCAACATTTCGACAAGTTACACTATATATATATATGTATATATATATATATATATATATATATATGTGTGTGTGTGATAAGCTCAAGCAACCTGTCAGGAAATACAAAAGATATAAGCAGATAACAATTATATTGCCTATATATTCCACAACCACGCTCCCCTTAAGATATATTTCTATTAAGCGCAAGTTCACAAAAGAACTCTCCCACGTTAGTTGTCATTCCCTCGGACATGAGAACAACGGAACAGTCTTTACCAGAGAAAGACTTAGACTTGGTTTTGGGTTTTCGAACACGTCCGTAGTCATACTAGATTATTATACCAAAACCATTGATTTATGCTACACTATAACTCCTAGTTAAAAAGACACAAGGATATCCAATAGTATTGTGACTAGCATAAAATCCATATCCTCCTTACATAGTTATACTTATACCTGCAACACAAATGTTAGTACAAACATAACAGCCACAAACATAAGGAGGCAAATGATTTCAAGATATTAAAGCAATAAAGATCAGCTCCATAGGAGATAAAAGAATTATCTTGATAACCTGCAACATACATCTATAATAGATTCGGAAATATTAACTCAATGTTGCATTCGAAACTCACGTACTATTTAGGTTTTCTGATTTTTTAATTTTTTTATATTTTTCAGAAGGTTGATTCGAAATTGCGTGAACACTTACAACATACACACATATATTTTTTAATTTTTAATTGATTTTTTATGGACAGATTTCGAATCATACGCAAGTAAATAATAATATTTTTTATTTAATGTTTTTCGAAACAGAAAAATAACAAAAGAAATAAAAATATACTAATAAACTTGTTATTTTATTTCATAATACCACTATTATATTTGATTGTTTGTCTTAAATGATGAACAATATTACTAAAGAGTTTCTTCAAGCTCCTCAAAATCTTCAACTTTATCATCGCAGAATTCTCCACTGATCTCACGAATACACGTCACAGTGTCCTGATTATACTCATATGCCAAAGAGTTGACTTTTCGATTAGTGGTTCGAATGAACTCTCGATTTCTTAATCCAAGTTGGATGAGACGTCTTTGGTTACGAATAACCACTCTTTGTTGTTGCATAAGCCTATGCTGGAAGTCTACAGTGTTCGAAATCATTTGTTTGATATTGAACAAATCCATTTTTGCATCAAGGCAATTTTGGACAAGTAGATCAATAACAGCAGCATTGGATGAGCACAATTTTTCTTTGAGAAGAGTTACCTTGTTCGATTCTGAAGAGATCTTGACTGATTCGTTAAACTTATCAGATAATTCCTCAGTGATATTGTTCATAGTTTCAATGACTTTTCCTTTTGACCTTGTCTGAACCATTACTTCAGTATATTTATCTCATAAGCTAAATTGATTTTATATAAGCATGGTCTTAGTTATTTAAAGAAACTATTCAAACCTGTCAGATATACTTCATAAAATATTATTCTCCATAAATCTGATATATTTCGAAAACAAGGGAGTTCGAAACTCTGGTTATGAACCAATGAGAATCTTTTTCTATAACTACTTACCTTACTAAGGTGCCGGTCATAAAGATACTCAGAATACCTAAGACATAAAAAAAAAATGTATTTTTATTATATACACAGTGTTTGTTTCGGAACAGTTATTCTCTTATCCCTTAGTGATTCCTAAGGACACTGATGATAAGAGAATGTTCCTTTTTCTGATCAGACATTATCAGATCCCGTTGGGCTGGACAACCCAAAGGATGGATCATTTTTAGGGTAGGATGAACATACCTGATTGCTGGTACTGTCGCCGCTTGACTGTGATCCTGAGTGATTAAATAACCAAGATATCATCGAGATTTTCTTAGAAGAGCGTTTCTTCATATTTGTAGAGGCTGAAATTCTAGCTATGTCAGCAAGAGATTTTCTAATCTCACTAAACATTTGTTCAAGTTTTTGTACGGATTCATCATGAAATTTTAGAAGCATATTCCTTTCCCAATTAAACGTGCAATCAGAATGTTTGGATCTCGACTTATTTAGAAGTAGTTCCCTTTTCGACACAGGTGTGTTGCGAGGGGTTTCTTCCAGAGAGATATCTGCAAAGCTTGCAAGGCATCTAAGGAGATCACTTTCGGCAACATTTGATGGAAAATGTGTGGATAATGCTTCTAGCATTTTAGTCCTTGTTCAGAAACTGCTTGTTTTAACCGGTCTGAGGAATCAAGAACCTGATAGAATATTGTACAATAGTCTTTGAACAATTCACCATGTTTAATAGAGAGATTATTCTAGTCTAGAGATGGAGTATCAAAACAGTGTGATACATGTTCGTAGATTGTGTTAAGTGTAGCCCAGGCATCATGTGAGCATTCACAGGCAACGATGTGCTCAAGAATATTACTATGGAACATACGTGTAGTCATACGTGTATTGTTTCGTTCCAAACTCCTTTCATCATACGTGTAGTCAACTAGGTTTTTCTGTCCAAGAGTAGCAACATTAACAGGAGGAACATAACGATCAACAATGAGTAACCATACATCAAAATTGAGGGTTTAGAGGTATACTTCCATCAAGCGTTTCCATATTTGAAAGTTTGTTCCATCAAATCTTGGAGGTAAATTAACATGATAAGGATCATAGTTCATATTCATGGTTATTCTTATAGGTTGGATCGAGCCAAACACAGATTGTTAGATATTAAGGTGTTTGCCTGCTCTGATACCAATTGAAAAGACGAGGGTACCGAGTACACCACCAATCTTTTATTTTAGTCCACCTGTAAGTCAAACCTTGACCGGTTCCTGAAATCAAGAACTCAAGAACAAGATCTCTTTCAGATTTGATTGATTCGCACGAGGGAGTCAATACAAGAATCCGAAAGACTATGTTAACCAACCAAGTACGATACTTTAATTATATAAGATGACTCAAATATAATGCGGAAGTAAAGTACACACAAGATTTTGTTAACGAGAAAACTACAAACTCGTAGAAAAACCCCGGGACCTAGTCCAGTTTTGAATACTCTTAAGAATTAAGCCGCCAACACACCTACTCTCAGACTTCGGACTAGCTGGTGCAGACAATATGACCCTAATACGACTATTAGTCACAAAGATTTCCCCTCAGTATTTGTACGCCTCCAACCACAGCAAGATGGTCACGCACATGTAATCCCTTACGTAAACAGACGCCCGTTACTGTCTTACGCAAGAGTTGCCTCACAGCCCGTCGCGAGGACTATCGCTACCCGATCTCCAATCGGACGATTACAAACTTTGGACAAATAACTGCAGGTCAAATCGCTAGATGATATCCTTGGTATAACTAACAGATATTTCACCGAAGTCTTTTCACACCAAGAGCGAGGATATTAAGTTTACTTAGGCAATAAACACCTCGAGATATCGATCAAGGTTTCAATACCTAAACTCCCGAAAGAGTAACCTTGTCGTCCCAGTTGGAATCAAGCAGATAGCCGTAGCAAGTACGAAATGATATGACCGTGAAGAACGATGTACCTGCAAAGAACAAATCCAATAACAGCGATCTTGATTCCACTCAATATCTATAGTTTAGGCACACAAACCGAAAGCGGCTTGCTGACAAATCCAGGTTAATAGATAAAGAGTATGTTCTAATCACAACGATCTTGAGTGGCCTTATATCAGAAGAGAAGGACCTTAGAATAAACAAGATAGTTAGGTTTGATAGACGTGATAGAACAGAACACAAGTACAATACAAAGAAGACAAGTAAGCATAAACTAGTTTCCCGTAAGAGGTACTTCTAGGCTTCTCGATCCCGAGAGAAGACTTTCACGTAATTCTAGACCGAGAGCAAAAGCTCAAAGGTAACTGAAAAGAAAAGCGGCAACACAAGCTAACAATTCCGAAGAAGAGCTTGGCCAACGGGATTAAAGCTTTCAGGATAGATACCACTCCTATTTATATTGGCTAAGGCTTTAGCTTTGAAATGAGGCAAAGTTTAATTTCGGAAATTCCACAAAGCACATTTACATAATAGTTCCGAAATTCCCCATTTAGTCTCATAGCATTTAATGAGAACTAATACTCTAGCATTTTACATTTATGAAAAATATATTCCATAAAGAAAATATATTTTCGAAACATGTTTAGCCAAGAGCAATCAAAGCAAATAATATCTTAAGGTATATTTGGATATTTCTTATTAATTCGAAATATGGTGCTTACCAAATATGATCTCTGGGAAAGATCTCAATTCGAAAACGTGTCCTTAGTTTCGAAAATCTCCTTAGATATTATTACTTCCAAATGTCGTCACCAGCTTTATAATGTCGACATTACTTCCTTGGTATTGCTGGGCTAACAGACGAACCTAGGTGGAAGTGGGATCTGGTCCAACGTGGTTCAACGTTCCGCATAAACGCATCATAACAAACGTGGACAAAACCTTGTGTGTTAAGTTGTGAACACATTGGTTCAAACGTTTCGAATCACGCAAATAAAATATACCATTGGAAGTACGGTGCGAGATTCCACGAGTAACTAGTAAAATGTTAAATCTCCGGAATTCTTGATTCCAATATAGATGTCACGTTAATGATATCCAAGAATTCAAATCAAAACATCAAATGAATAATCAAATGAGTATTTGATCAAGTAGTAAAGCATACGAAGATTTAATCACGTACAATATTGATCCGTAATCATGTGTCCACTAACTAGAGCGACTAACCATTTTCCAGATGATGACTCAATCCCACTTAGTTGTACATTGAAGATGAACGAATTCAAACTTCAAACCGAGAATATCAAACTCATTAATTCGTTGAAGCACAAATCAAAAATGTAGTGTTTGAACTTCGAAGTTACGCATTCTGAGTCAACCTTATTCAGGTTTCGAAACGTACGTCAGTTTTGGCAGAAACCAAATTAAGGTTTCGGAACCTAAAGTTCATTATATGGCCGAAACTTGTTTAAGGTTCCCAAATCAAGTTTCCATATAGCGAAACCTAAAGCTTGGTTTCGAAATCTAGATTATGTTTGACAAAACCTTGTTTAAGGTTTCGAAACAAGAAACACATATTAAATTCTCTACAAATGTTTGGTGTCGAACTTGAGAGTCCATGTGGTCGAGAACCGTTTCACCATCACAGCTTTTTAGCCTCGACGCACAGGCATATATTTCCCGGTTCACATAAACCTTTAGGAAACCCCAGGGTCTTTCGACCTTTTAAATCTCACATGGTCAAGGCACATTGGTTTCGATTCTCAAGTCACTGTCAGCCACACAAACATAGTTTCGAATCTGTTATATCTCATTGGTCACAATGTTTACGTTTCAGACCAATAGCTTATGAATGCGAAACCCAGATTATGGTTTCGAAATCAACGTCAAGTTTTATCAAAACCTACATTGAGGTTCAAACGTTGAAACTTCATAAGTTGAGATACACAAATATGGTTTCGGAATCTAGAAGTGAGATATGGCATACAAGATGTTCATATACAGAATCAAATGAATGATTCAGAACTTCAGAGTTCAGAGCCAAACCACGACGTCATATTCGAATCTCAGAAACAACAATATTTCGAGTCTACACAACATAAGTGTGAGTCACGATCTCTCTTACATTGGCTCATATAAATATATGCAATCAATCCGACAAAGCCAGACTAGGTAAGAAGAGACACAATGCTGTGATGGATCAAATCCCGTAGTACTACCGAGATAACATCACATTGCTATATCCAACTCGAAAAGGTTTTAGGAAAAACCTTTATATTAACTTAGAGACGGAGAAGAAAACAAAGCTCTAAGCAATATTGAAACGTCATAACTACACACTAATACCACAAGTGGTAAAGCGGAGTTATCATAAAACACACTGATCACAAGTGATCAAGTCATAACGTAAAGCTCAAGCTGAGATTTATGTTTATGTCTTTTGTAGCACAAGTGTAAAAGATAATGGAATCGCGTTATTTAGATTCACTAACCTGCTGAATGATGAAGCCAGATGTCTTCGTTTGATCTTCAGTCTTTCTTCAACTCTTCAACCAGTGATTCTAAATTCTACCAAAATCTTCCACAACCTAAAGCTAACTCTCTCACATGACTTCACCTAAATGTGTGTTGTTTAGCGGTCGAGTTTTGATCACTAAAGTTGACAACTAAGATTGACATACCAACACTTACTGAGGTTGACCGAGCCATGCTCTAACAAGGTCTTGTACTAAGTTCATCAAACGTTATGAGGTAAAGTTTTTTAGGGTAGATCAATAAGCCCTAATCAGCATATCGATTTCCATTAACCTTGACTTTAAGTTCTAAAGGAAATCTCAATCGTATTCTTGTTTAATTACAATCGAATACACCAGGCGTCATGTTAGAGGCAGGGAAGCGCTAGTCTTCACGAAGGGAAGTGGAGCAACTCCTAGGCCTGTAAAGAACGTCAGCTAGGGGAATTAAGTACGTAGGTTTCCGCGGGAGCCAAGAGACGTAGGACCACAACGCTAGATGAGTTGCTTGTAGGGTTAATTCAGTCTCGATACATTCCAGTCCGAAGTCTGAGAGTAGGGTAGCGTATGTATTCGCTTAATACTGTGGGTGTTCACATCTGGACGAGGTCCCGGGGTTTTTCTGCTGGTTTGCAATTTCCTCGTTAACAAAACTTCTTGTGTCGTGCATTACTTTTCTTTTCCGCATTATACTCTTTATAATCAAAAGTAGTGCATAAGTCTGATTGTTGACCACGAACCCTTGAGACTACTCGGGTGGTTACTTGAATATTGATTTGTGAGATTGTTCAAGTAAACATATCAACTAATTTCACGAATTGTAAGTTGGTGGTATATCTCGGTATCCCCTCCTTTTCATAAACTACGTGCCTGATCACGAGTTACCAAACAATTACATACAAAAGACAAAGCAAACAGAGTACAAAAAACCTTTCATTGCATGAAGGTTCGCAATACAAAAAATCAAAAACAAAGATTCCAAAAAGAAATCTTTGGGCAACAATAAAAGGGACGTCAGAAAAGATATCTCGAGAAGGGGCTTCGTGAACCTGATCCATCATGCAAGATAACCTTTTTTCCTCTTCCAAGCGCTCATCGCTAGTCTTTACACGCTGGCCTTTAGTTTAGCTGTCAAAAGGTACCCTTTCCCTCTCCTCTTCCTCCTCCTCTTTGTTATATTCTAATAAAGATTCTTCAAACAAAGTGCCCTTTCCATTTAAGTCCCTCTCAACCTCCTTTGCACCTGCTTCGGCGTCATTCTTTTCATTACCAC
>JAJJMA010161028.1:6583-17743 GCA_023529015.1 Papaver nudicaule | reverse complement strand
GTGAATCTGAGTTTCTGAATTTCAAGATGTAAACTTTAAATCCTTTTCAGGATGGTACCATATGGGTAGTAAAATTTCTGTAGAGATTTCATATTGAAATAGTGTAAAAGTGGCATGACTTTTTTCTCAACTTTTCTAATTTTTATTTTTTTTTGTACGATCCTCCCTTCGTTTACTGTCCAAGGATAACCATTTCAAGAGTGTTGCTGTTTCTGAAGAAGTTTATTGATAAACCACTTGTGGCAAAATTCATCAACCAGATTATGAAAATTCTTTTACCACCCCTTTTAGCGATATGAGGACTGTATTTTATATTGCTCCAAAGAAAAAACAAGGGAAAAAAAATATCTCTTTATACCCTCTATTTTTTTTTTTTTTTTTTTTTTTTGAAAGACCCTCTATTTCTTTTTTATCAACATTTTTTTTTATGAAGGATTTTTTTTTTTTTTGAAGGAAAGGCATGATTAGTGATTTTATTTATAATATGTGAAAGAGTGTTACAACATTGACATCCATGGTACAGAAAAGTAATCCAAGTAAAGGACTCCCATACAACCTAGGATATACAATACTCCATGAAACTGGTACTAGTGCCGAGGGTATATGCAATAAAAGGTAGAAGTAGAGGAAGGCTTGAGGAACTGGTAACCAAAAAAGTATCCAAACAGACATGCCAAAGTGTGAAAGCCAGCTGACCATCCACAAGAATGGTTTGACGAAAAGTTATCACAGACCGAAACTACAAGTATGTGGCTCCTTTGTAAAACAAAGGTCCTACTGAAATCCACCATAAACCTTCGGCTGAGATGAAACAAACCTCAAAACCAATCCTCTGCCTCCACCAATGTAGCGTCATTAACTTGTCCAAAAAAACTAGGGCACTCTGATCCAAACAGGCCAAAACAGTAACCAAAACCCAACACCTAAGTACAAGTACAACACTATAGAGAAAGAAGAGGATAACAAAACACACCAAAAAAACACACGAAAAAACTACTAGAAGATCGAAGCCCAGAGGCCCAACCAACCAAACCTGCAGAAGAACCCTTGTATGCAAGACGTCAAATCTAGTTATCCAAAATAGTCTGTCAGATAACCATGGAGAAACGACGTCCATACACCTTATGAAATTAGGATCAGCCCAAGGGATTAGCAAACTCCTCAAGGACCCTCCTGGACGCATGACTAAGGTTGTTTTCTATGGAGGAAAAGGAGGGATGAAAGCGACATAATACCGTGGTCTAAAGTCCACTCTCTCTCCTCTTCCCTCAGACCCACTGTGAATCCGCAGTGCCCCTCCCGGAACTGGGAGGAAAGCGAGGAAAGTTGTATCGCTCAAAAAGCGATAGAAACTATCTCGCTTTCAATTTAGCGAGATAGCTTTCCTCACTTTCCAGAAAGCGAGATAGCTTTCCTCGCTTTCAGTTTGACCTTTTTTAATTTACACCCCCGTTACACCGGCTGGCGTTGTCGTACCTATGTTGTTACACCCCGCTTACACTCGCGATTAAGAAACTTTGAATAACATTTACCCACTCGGATTTTTCCTGTATACAACCCTGTACAACCTTGAGACGCACTAGCAATTTACTGGGGATTAAGGATTAATTACATTAGGAACCCGTTCGTTTGTGGAAACACTTGTTTTTTATTACATAACATAAGCGGCTTACACGGTGGATAAGGTGGATTACATAAAGTTTACAATCTAGAATGGAGGATTGATATGGCACCCAAGGATCGGACATACCATTGCACTTACAACTACGATTGAAGGGAAAAAAGCTTAAAACCACAATGCGAAGGGGTTGACGGATAAAACGAACGGCAAGCGGATTAATTCCAAATTTCCTCCGGGTTCAATCCAGGCAATTGGTTCTTCCAGAGATTGAAAACATCACTGAAGCTCCAGGCTTTTGGCGGGGGCCCTGTCTCGTAGTCCCTGAGACCTTCACGATACTTGAGTGCGGAAAATAATAACAAGTGGTTAGTAAATTGATAACAAGAACTTAAGTAGTAGCAAAGAAATATAACATTTACTTACGGCATCCTCAATTGTCCACCCGTCTTGCAAAGGGAACATATAACCACGCACGAAGCAAACATATCTCTTAACCTCCTTTTTCAAAATACTCAGTCGGTTTTGCAGGGAATATCTTGATCTACGGTTTCCTTCTGGCAATAACCTTACACACTCTTCTTCAACTCTAGTCCAGAACATAACCGATGGTTGGTTTTGTCCGGCAAAGGCATCTAAGGAAACAACGACATAAGATTTCGCTAATGCCATATCTTCAATCCCTGTGAATCTCTGCATTTTGAAGATGATTATTAATAAGCTTTGAAATAAGTAAGTTTTGTTTTTGTGGGTGGAGTTGAAGAAGGAAGAGGCAAGGGATTTATAGGCATTTGGAGACTGTGACAGTGAATGCAATGGATAAGATTTAACCTTATCTTGAATAAGATATCACCTAATCTTACTCATAAAGTGAATAAGTACAAAACTCTTACCTTTTAAATCTAAATGACAGTCTAATATTTCCAATATTATCAAACATATTATATTTATGCAAAAACGGGTTACATTGGTTGAAGGGAAATCCACGAACGAAAAAAAAAAGAAGTACTACTTAATATTAAAAAAAACATGGAAGGGAAATACGGGTACATAAATCTTAAAAGTAGTAGTTAAGCAATCCCAGTTATCATGGAAAACATTCTGTCTATTGTCCCGCAATCATGGCGGCGGAGAACCTTGTTCTTAGCCTTAATGTAAAACTCTGCTTTCCAATCGGGCATGTGATCCGTGTCGACCTCTAAAATTTCCATGTCGGATTTCATTTGTTTGATATCCACATACTCACGGAATATTGACGAGTCTCTTTCGCTTTGTGCCCTTTTGAAGGAATTGTCATCTCGGATGAGGTCATTGAGGGTAGAGATTCCACTAGACTCAGCTCTAGCGAACTCTCTATCACGCTTTAGGGCATCACGACCTCTGTGTTTTCTAGGCAAGTCTCGTTCGTAGAACCTACCCCGTTCTCCATTCTGCGTGAGTCCTTCTGTTGGATTCCCATCTTCATCAAGCTCCATTTGTTGAGAAGCAGAGGCAACATAGGCGGTATTCTGAGATCCATCATTCCTGTTTTCATTACAGGTTTCCGGGTCCATATCCTCGATGCCTACCCCTCTCCAAATTTGAAACACTTGCTCATGTTCCCAGGTTATTTTGGGTGGTCCGGCCTCGTAGTCTTCCAAACCGGCTTTGTACTGAAACGACAAGATAAAAATTTATTAGAGATTATGTAGTACCTACGGTTAAATGTGAAATGAAGCATAACAATTACACTTACGCAATCAGCCTCACACCACCCACTCTTTATGTTCCTGAGATGCCTTGCAACAGAACACACATACAACTTGACCTTTTTCCTAACCATACAAATTCGATTTTGGAGAGAGTGTCTGGTACGATCATTATTACTTGGTTTCTGCCGAAGGTACTCATCCTCAACTCGTGCCCAAAATGTCGAACCAGCTTGATTAATTCCAACAATACCATCCTGGGTAATGCAGACGTATGCTCTGGCTAATGCTGCATCTTCCCTCTTAGTGAAGTTAACCATGGTTGCAAAAATTGACAGTAGAAGTATATAGAAGAAGGATAGTCGTGGTGTGTTTCGATTGTTCTAAAACTCTCTATTTATAGCAAAATTTTTGAATATGTAGCCGTTGTATTCCAGAAGCCCATAGCCGCTGGATGATGATAGATCCGTTGGAATTTTGTTTTTCATTGGCTCAGATTTAAAGCGAGAAAAAGTATCTCGCTGGGCGATATAGTCTATATCGCTCCAGCGACATAGTGTCCATCGCTTTAATCTGAGCCGTTGGAAATAGAGCTTTTTTTTCAATCGGGTGGATGGGGTTGAGCACGAATCTTGTTTGGTTTGTAGTGGTATTTCGGATTTCCTAACTCATCCGTTCACTATTTACACTATATCCATAGCGTCGATTTCAATTGTACTTATTATCATCGCACTGTTCCCTTATCGTTCACCTGTAGGAAAATCTTACATGTAGATTTTTTGGGTGTTAAACTAATAGGTCATTCTCCCTATAAATGATTTGGGCTATACAATAGTTGTTAAAATATTAGGTCATTCTACTCATTATCATCCCACTGTTCCCTTATCGTTGGAAAGTATACAGTTTTAAAAAACACATTATGGATGAAGGTTTTTCTGCTCAACAAGACATTCATTTGGTTTCCAGTTTTTGCAGAATATGGGACGCGCCTTCAACTCGCAACAACATTTGTTATCCCACCTTCTGGCAGCATGTCTTACGTGAATATACACGAACTGCCGGCGACGAACAAGTACGTACAGTGACAGAAGTGAGAAGTAGGATAAGAAAACTTCAGTGGCGGTGCAGACAATTCCGAAAACATTATGGAGATACTGTGAGACCTATTGTGATTAGCCTCTCTTTTATTTATGCTATACTACATGTTCCTGGGTTTTTTTTGGAGATGTTAAATCTTTATGAAATGTTGGGTGATCGTATGTAATATGAAGCTAGACGCCTAACTGTCGTTAAAACTACTACCATGCTTAAATTTCATTTACTTTCAAATAAGTTGTAATACATTAGGTCATAAAAACGGTGAAACTACCAGATTTGAAACCGTTTGCCATTAAAATTACAAGGTTCTTTTAAACTTAAGCCTTATCTCCTCCTACTCCTGTTTGTTTGCTTTAGGAGTTGAACTAGAACCTCCATGTTCCATCTTTGGCTTACGATTTGGACATGTGTTGGACCAGTGATCATTCTCTCCACATGTGTAACAACCTTGATTCGTAGACTGCTTAGGAGATTCTACCCCATAAGAATTGACCAGCCTTACGTGATCAATGGCTGCATCTAACCATTCGAATGCTCCACAGCCAGGTTTTTGACACTTAAGAAACAAACGACCTGGATTCTTGTTCGTGTTGGACTGGATGATTTTGCGGAAACCATCACAGCTCAATTTGGTACATGCGGAGTACAAAAATGGACATAGAGCAAACTTGTGATCTTCGGATCCACATATTCCGCATACGATGATAGCAGAGCACTACAATAAAACAGGCAACTGTTGTTAAACTTAGAACTAATTAAGATCATAAACAAATTTAGATGACGGAAACATTAAAGTGAACCTTAGAGCATTCCATGTTCCTTCAGTTTTTGGAGAAAGGTACATAGAAATCATCTTTACGTTGGCTATATTTATAGGAAGAAATCTAGTCGTTACGATATCTGATTTTGTGATACCTTATCCGTATTTATATCTTGGGTATCCTTTAGTTGGATTTCCACAACCTTATCTCATCGTGTCTGCTAAAATTAAAAAAGTCGACAACCAAAGGCTAAATAAGCGGGAGTAAATAAACAAACTAAGATACTTCTATGCGTCACCATGTACGTTTCGTTTGACACGACTGAAAAAACATTAACAAACTTAGGTGCTTAAAAACCATTCGCCACACAATCATAATTTACGAAACAAACTCAAAAACCATACAACCAAACACATTTCAATAGCAGCATCACACTTGAACCAAACATCTTTCACCAGGAGCATCACACCTCAATTTCCATTAGCATAGAATTCATCTTCCCCATCCAGTTTGTCCTGACGGTCTTCTTCGGGGCCATCAAGCTCTTCGAGGTCGTACTCATCCACTTCCGTTGCCACATCGTCCGATAATGGGTGAACGTCTATAGGGTTGTCCCTTGGATTAGGTGCAACCCAATCATCATCTGCAGCACGTCGATGATGTCGTTCCCAAATGTGGTGTACTAGGTCGGTCCGCAGTCTTTCCCAACCACGTTCGTCGTGAAGACTATGAATGCTAAGTGTGTTGTACTCATTGGGTTGTTGCATAGGTTCTTCCGTGTTGAGCCCCCAGTCTTCCGCGCGATACTCATTCTCTACCACCATGTTATGCATTACCATACAGCCTCTCATTATGTACTTCATCATCGACTTCTTATGAAAGGTACAGGGTCTGTCAAGAACCTGGAACTTCGTCTTCATAGTTCCAAAGGCTCTCTCAACATCCTTTCTTTTGGCCTCCTGGTAGCTATTGAATAGGGCTTTTCTGGGGTTCCTCGTACTGTCCTTAAATGCCGCCACGAGTACACTGTATTTAGGGTAAATGCCGTCAGCCAAGAAGTAACCATGGTTATATCTCGAACCATTGACCACGTAATTGCAGGCAGGCGAAAGACCTGATGTAACCTTATCAAACACGTCAGATCCGTTGAGTACGTTGATATCATTGTTCGACCCCGGTTTGCCAAAGTACCCATGCCAAAACCATCTATCATAAGATGCGACAACCTCCAAGATAACCGTAGCAGACTTATGATGTCCGGAGTAATGGTTACCAGTCGCATAGGTGGGACACTGCCTCCATCTCCAATGCAAGCAATCTATTGATCCAAGCATTCCGGGAAATCCTCGTGCAGCATTCTCGTTCAGTAACCGTCTGGTGTCATCCTCCGTCGGAACACGCATGTACCTTGCATTAAAGGCATAGAGTAGTGCATTTAAAAACATTTCAAAATAGGCATAGATGGTTGTAGCACCCATTGCACAGTAGTCGTCTATGCTATCCGCAGAACAACCCTTGCACAACATCTTCATTGCTGCGATCATTTTCATGTGTGGTGTGTGTCCAGGAATACCGGCCGCATCTGTCCTTTGTAGGAACTTGGGTTCCACCTCACAAACTCCACTCAAAATACGAAGATATAGGGGACGATACATGCCAAACCGACAGTGAAATTTTTCAGGGCCATATACACAGTCACTGTCGAAGTATTCGTGCATCATCTTGGCGTCTGCTTCCATCCTTAGTCGGAAGGTTTTTTGTCTCCCCAAAACATCCCTTGGAAGTGGTTGTCGAAGTTCATGTTGGTGTTGCATAAACTCTTGGTACCTTACAACGTTGTTGCGGGTGCTGTCACCATCATCCTCAACAACCCTTGTGCCCGTCTTGAAACTCATAATTTTCTTGAAATAATTCAGTGTAACCTAATTTATGAAACAACAGTCTAAGTTAGACAAGGAATAAACATTGTGTATGAACCCGAATGATAAAGCTTAAAAATAAAACAAACATAACAAGTTATTTATCATTCTAAATATGAAAAACATGGAGATAAGAAACATTGATTTCATTATAAACAAAGTTTGATATACTTAACGTGTTGAGAGATACCTGAGAAAGGGATGGATGTGAGTTGAGAGATACCTGAGAAAGGGATGGATGAGAGTGGATCTTACTGGCACTGGATGAGAAAGGGATGGATGAAAGTGAATCGTACTGGATGAGAAAGAGATGGATGAGAAAGGAATGGTGAATGGTTGGGGTGCTCACAAGGTGGGGCTTATATAGAAAAACTGAAGCGAGGAAATCTATATCGCTTTAAATGGTTTTGACCGGTCAAGCGATATAGTTTGTATCGCTTCACCTGAGCGATATAAACTATCTCGCTGAGCGAGATAGCTTCCCTCGCTTCAGTGGTGCCTCTATAGCCAAGTTCTGCCATTTTTCATGGGTGAAGATGATCTCTTGTAGGCTTTATTTCTAGGGATCACCCGTGGATTAGGCCTGCATAGTTCAGACACGTTTTTTAACACAAGGTTTAACGTGTGTTGCAGTTGATCAATTTGCTTTTCCATCTTCTGACTATTACAGTTTCTTTGGTGGTGTCCTTTCTTTTTTCAGAATCGACATGTGTTTTCATATCTTTTACCACCATTCTGCTTATCACTATCATTACACGAGGAATCAGATAATGTGGTCACTACATTCATGGTGACTGAAGGTTTTGCCTTCTTTTTATTAGTGACCTTAGAAGATACAATGACTCTTTCTGATGCAGATGTGATAGGTGGAGTGTACGGTTGTCTCACATCGCTTCTTGAATTCTTTTCTAATTTACTATGGGTTTGGGACAAGTCCATAAGTTTCAGATTTTCTTCTTCAAGAGTTTTGCATCTTTATTGAGCATTGGCTAAGTGATCTTCTACATTCTTTTTGCTGATCATAATGTTTTCAATCTCCAAATCGTGTTTTTCCGCAACTTGTTTTTCACGATTTTGACTCAAAGTAAGAGCAGTTTCTAAGCAAGAAATCTTCTCTTTAGACTCTCTGAGTTCTTGAGCAATTGTTTCCAATTTCTGGAGTTGTTGTTATAGGAGTTCTGAAAGTGATCATTCACGAGTGAGTGCATCATGGAGATCACTTAGACTTTGAACATATTTCTCTCCCAGGGATATGTATTCCTCTGTTTGTTCAATCTTAAGATTTCTTGATGAAGGATCATTCTGGATTACTGCAACTTGGAAATTACCAGAATTTATTCCAACCTGTTGCAAGACAGGTGGAGTGGATGCCTTTGGAGTAGACAATCCAAATGACTTTGTGTAGGTTAGGAGGGGTACCGAAATACGACCAACTTTTCGTTTGGGCTCGTGAGTCTTATGGTTAGGTGTGCTTATCCCTAAAGGAATGAATGCAAATTTCATCAAGCTACTTCCTAAGGTCAAAAATGCTAAACAAGCTAAGCATTTTAGGCCTATTGGATTGATGAATTTTTGTTTCAAAGTTATAACCAAAATCATTACAACTAGAATGGGTCTTTTTATTCACAAGGTCATTTGTCCTCAGCAATGTGGTTTCATTAAAGGAAGAAGCATTCAACAACAGATTGTTCTTGCTTCAGAATTAATGAATGAGTTGGAAGTCAAGAGAAGAGGAGGAAATGTTGGTATGAAGATTGATATTTCTCAAGCTTATGATTCACTAAGTTGGGAATTCCTATTTCGGGTAATGAGAACCTTAGGTTTTAATGAAATTTTTATCAACTGGTTACATATATTACTTAAGTCAGCAAAAGTGTCTGTGCTTGTGAATGAAGGACCTGAAGGTTTTTTCAGTGTTGGAAGAGGGCTTAGACAGGGTGATCCATTATCACCATTATTATTTGTTATTGCAGAAGATAGTTTGAGTAGATTACTCACTCATCTAATACAATCAGGACAATTGATTCCTATGGTATCTAGGAATGGGGTTCATCCATCTCATGTGTTGTTTGCTGATGACATTTTCTTTTTTCTAAATGGAGATAAAAGAAATGTGCTGAAATTACTGTCTGTTCTTCATGAATATCAAGAATCTTCAGGACAAGTAGTAAGTGTTGAAAAGAGTAAGATTTTCATTGGAGGGACAAGTGAAGCAAAAAGATTTCAACTAGCTCAACTTTGTGGTATGTCTTTATCTTCCTTTCTTGATAAATATTTAGGTGTCCACTTATTACCTGGAAGTATCAGAACTAAACATGTTTGGTCAGTGGTGGAAATGATGCAGTCTAAACTTGCTGGATGGGTAGGGAGAATGTTATCTTTTCAAGAGAGAATAATCTTAGTAAAACATGTTCTTTCTTCCATTCCAGTTTATAATATGTCTGTATATAAGTGGCCAAGAAATGTTTTGAAGGAATGTGAAAGAATAATCAGAAATTTCTTATGGTCTGGTGATCCAGCAGTTCAGAAGGTAGTGACACTAAATTGGGACAGAGTTTGTTCTCCTATAGATGAAGGTGGTTTGGGGATAAGAAAACTGGAAGTTATTAACAAAGCATTACTAATGAAATTGTTTTGGAAAGTGCAAAATGGAGATGAAGAATGGGCTAAGTTCATGCAAGCTAAATTTCAAGACAAAAAAGGTAACTGGATAAAATATTACAAGAAGTCATCAATTTGGCCAGGTCTAAAAAGTGTAATGGAAGCAGTGAAATCAGGTACAAGGTGGCTTATAGGAAATGGTTCAGCAGTGTCAGTGTGGGATGATGTGTGGATCAAAGATCAGGCTCTTAGTTCCTTGTATCCTGGAAATGAGTTTATACAGCAGCACAAAGATATGAGAGTTTCAAACTTATTATTGGATGGTGAATGGGTAATTCCTACTGAAATGCTAGAGATGTTTGAAATAAAAGATTTACCAGTTATTGATAATAAAGAAGATAGAAGGGTGTGGACTTTTAGCTTAACTGGAGAATTTACAGTAGCTTCAGCTGCAGAAAAAATAAGGAAAAAACATTCTAAACTTATCTGGCCTAGTAAAATTTGGCATAAGAGTATTCATCCTAGTTATGCTAGTATAGTTTGGAAAATATTGAGTGGTGTTTGTGCTACAGATGACAATATGAAGAGAAGGAAGTTCCACCTTGCTTCAAGATGTGTTTTCTGCAAAAAGGAGGAGGAAACAATGGAACACTTATTTTGGTACTGTAATTACAGTGAAATTATGTGGAAATGGTTGGGTGATATGTTCCAGTTTCTTAATCCTCACTCATTCACTGAAGTTCTCAATGCAGCTAAACACAAAAGTCCTGCTGTTCAGGAAATTTGGAGAGTGGCTGCTGTTATTACTCTAAGGGAGATATGGTTTGTTAGAAACAAAATGATATTTGATGGTGACAGATGGGATGTTGTTTCTATGAAGAAGAAGATAGTAAAATTGGTCTCTGATAGTGAAGTCAGAATGAAGACTACTATGTGGAACACATCTTATGACCTTCAAATTCTGAAGAATTTTGGTATGAAGTGTAGGAAAGTAAAGTATATGAAGGTGATTGAATCTTTCTTTGAGCTTCCAAGAGAAAATCAACTTCTCCTGTGCTGTGATGGAGCTTCAAGAGGTAATCCTGGTCTCTCTGGTTATGGTTTTATTGTCAGGGATTACAATGGTTTCTTTGTGTTTGCTGTTTCTGGAGGCATTGGTAATGCAACCAACTGTAAGGGTGATTTCTTCTCACCCTTGGGGTGATTCTCTTCTCATCTTTGGGATGATTGTTCCATCGTCGGTTAGAACGAGTATGCTTTCAAACTCTAAGTTTTGTTATGATTCGAATAGGATTAAACATGATTCTAGACTAGAAAGTGAGCCTAATTTCATAGAAGAAAATATTGTATCCATTGACAGACAAGATGTTTTTACTATCTACAACATCTTATTGCTGTTCATCTTACAACTTGTGAGTGAGAAGATAAGTGGGTTACTCATTATCATTGATTTTTCAAGCTTGTCATGGAAAATT
>JAJJMA010161024.1:0-12418 GCA_023529015.1 Papaver nudicaule | reverse complement strand
GGCTCGGCGATAGCAATAAGGAAATCATAAGCTTGTTTGTATAATGATGAGAATGTCTCTAGAAAGATTCTACCATCAGCACATGCCCATAATGGACGGTTAAAATGATCTTTTTTTAGTTCTAGTTTTGTGTAATCCATCTTTTTCCCTTCACCTTCAAACCCCAAAAAATCAAAAATTCAAAATCAAAATCAAATTTTCACCTTAAACAGTAAAATTATAAGTTTTACTACCTTCTCGATTATTATCATCGTCGTCCATGTCTCCACCGTAATAAGCATTCTCGTCATCTACAATCTCAGTTATCTTTGCAGACGAGGAGGAGGAGGATTTGTGTTTCTTACTAGGCCGATGAGGCTTTTCACCTGAAAAAAAGGAAACAAATACATGAAATTAGGGTTCTGCGATTGGATATTGGGGTTTTACAATAAAGAGTGATTCAGTTCTAACCATGTCCTCCGGCCATTTTTGGATGAATCGTGTGAAAGTCTTTTTCTCTCTGAGTTTGAGATTTTGTTTCTAGGGGAGGAGGAAGGAAGTGAGGTGAATCGATGTTTATACAACGAACCGACTCGAGATAGTTTTTCTTTTTACCGTTTCATCCCTGAAATACACTGCTTAGTAATAATGGTACTATTGCAAGAGAGTACCAAAATGTGTTCGGGTATATTTTTTTGATTGAAGAGAAAGCCTGCATTTTATATATGTAACAGAGTATTACAATTTTGGCTAAGATATATGGATTCGGGTATATATTGTTGTTTAAGTGTTTTAAAACTCACTATATTTTTTTTTTTAACTCAAGAAGGGTGCATATATTGAAAGAGAAATGATAGACTCGCATCTATTTGTCACGGAAGTAAGCAAGCACCGAGTGGAGATCCAACGGATCTAAAAAGCTCTGAAACACTGGGATTATATGTGATATAACATGCGTTCCATGCATATATGTATGTCTGTGTATGTCGAGTGTTTGTGGAGAAATATTTGACCGGTAAGAAATTATCTTTTATATTAAAAAGAGACACAGCTCAACACCAAGATGGTGCATGAGCTGCAAGTTTACAAAACATCAGCAGTTAAACATAAGCTGATATAAATCAAACAAAGAGTTCCAAAAAAAAAAAATTACAGCTATTGTTGCTAATGCATCACTGCGTCAATTAAGGACAATGTTCATTGAAGACGTCCATCCCTGTACACAATTAGTGGATGAAAATCTTCACGATGTCAATAATTTGATCTAAAGTCTTGTACTTCCGTTAGTAATGTCTTGCATTCGTTTCCATATTGTTGTAGCCTTATTCTTCTCCCAAATTGTAGCCCCGACATTATCATGAAACACGTAAAAATAAAATTGCTCCCGGCGGGACTCGAACCCGCGACCTTCGGCTCATAAGACCAACGCTCTAACCAACTGAGCTACGCGAGCAATGTATTTTACTATACTCTAATTGAGTTATTACAAGTTATGTTTCTATCTTTCTTTTTAATTAAAAAACAGCGAGAGACATCAACCTAATGTTAAATGAGAACGATGTCAATGACAAACAATGCAAGATACTAAGCGATTTTTATACAGGACCAGACTTTCGTAACCAGATCACGTAACCGAAATCCAGTACTGGTGACCAAACCAACGAACAATGACTGTAATACTCTTCGTACATAAGGGTGAGTTTGGATCGATGAAACTTGATCCATAATTCGGTGGGAAATTTCTCTTAACAAATTGATAACCCTCCTTCAAAAAGAGAGATGCAGCAAAACCAAATATGACCAAATTTTATGGCGTCCCTTGAGTACTCGTCGAAACTCGTGCACCGGCAGGAAAGATAGCAATCAAAGTTTGGGTAAAGTAACTCCCTACTCACCAAACAACAAGCCACCCTAGGAGATATATACTTAAAGATCTTGAGTTGAGTCTGCAAAACTTATTATTTGGCGGAGAAACCTGCCAAGAAGAGAGAGGACGCTGCAAACGCTTTTATTGCAACAATATTAATGCCACAGATAAACACGTAAGAACTAGAATAAACCCTAACAAAAAAGCCGAACATGCTCAACTTAGTTTTTAGGTCAAGACTTAAACTATGAATACAGGAAAAAATTAAAAGGAAAAACAAAAATTGCAAATACCAGAAACGGAATTACAAGCAACAAGAGGGATATAAATTCGACCACCATTATAAACAGAGGAAAAGATAAGCAGGGAACGACCACGGGGATTACAAGTACTAGGGATGTAAATCCGACCACCGTTATAGCCAGATCAGTCAGAGTTTCTTTATTATGCCCAAGGGATCACAAATCAAACCATCAAGAACGACCACAAATACATGAAACAAATCCCAAAAAACTGCAACAATAACATGACCGATTTAAGAACCCAAGCCATGTCTCATACACGGTAATATTTTTGTGAAAATGGTAAAAAAAAAAACGATTTACAATGCTCAACTAAAAAGAGTTCGATTCAAAAAATATATTTCGGGTAAAAATGTATCGCAAGAATTTTGGTTCAGGTTGTCCAAAAGAGTTGCTAAGTTCACCCTTCAGTTATGTTGTAGGTTTCGCTCATGGAAGGTCCAACTGTCTTATTAGTTCTGCTTTATTCTCTGGAGGCATAATCTGATTTTTTTTAATATTGGTAATATAACCCCAAATCATAATTAGAAACAGTTACAAGATTGAATCAGTTTAATATTTACATTGTTTTAAAGAGCTCGGATAAATAACAATTACAACTAAACCACTTAACATATAATAATTACAAACTTTGTAACTATGGAGACATATAATAATGATTCCATGATGATCCCAAAGTTTAGAGTAGTACAATAACAATACTGGCAAGACAAGTTTAGATAGCTTGATTTGTATTAAAAGTAAGTCATCTAAATCGCCTAACAACTTTATAATTAGTAGTGACGAGAAAATCCAAGATCAAATCATTTTTTTCAAGGAATTTTCCACAAAAAAATTAACGAGGATAACAAAGATAATCGAAGACGGTTATCTTAGATCGGAATCGATCTGGCTCAATTTGAAACTTTATCATAAATCGGCCTTCTGTCATTCTTATTTGTTTGTCTTTTTAGTAATGCAAAAAATGGTTGTTTACAAAATTATCACATTTTCTTAATCGATGTTACAAATGGCCACATTCGACAATTAATAAATGGTGTTTTTCAATCTGACTTAACCATTTTGTGAAAAACGGTTTAGTTTTGACCTGAATACCCCTCCTCAATAACACTAAACCACTACGCCACAGGGGCCTGTTTGTAACGCTTATAGACGTTGCGCAGAATTAAAGCAACGTCTATTAGCGTTGCAAAAACGGCGTTACAAATTTTTAGGCAACGTTATTTAACGTTGCTTTAATTAATTAAAGCAACGGAATCTTCCGTTGCACTTTTTAGTTAAAGCAACGTAAGATAACGTTGCAGAATTTATTTAGAGCAACGTTTTGTGGAATTAAGGCAACGCTTTTTAACGTTGCAGAATTTTTAATTAAAATTAAAAAAAAATACCAAAAATTAAAAATACTAAAAAATTTAAAATACCAAAAATTGTATTAAAAAAAATACCAAAATGTATTCCGTATTTCCTGTAGTATAAGCCTGGTGGTATATTCCAGATACTAGAAAATGTTCCATTCAAACTATCAAAATCTAAACTTCTATAAAATTATAAAAATCCAAACTTCTATAAAACTAGAATCTAACTCACACTAGATGTACTAACACACCTAATGAGCTGATGAGCTGATGAGCTGATGAGCTGATGAGCTGATGTACTAACACACCTAACTCACACTAGAATCCAACAAGACCTGATGAGCTGATTCCTCCAATTTCTCCTGAAAATGCAGAGTTCTTTCTGTTAGAACTGAAGCTAGAAAGAGAAACGCATACAGCAACAATGATAAACAAGAATATCGCAAAGACAAATAAATTCCAATCTTTTTTAGATTATTCACATTGAGAGACACTAAGAACAATCACACCCATTTTCTCCAATTTTCAGAAGAGCTCCAGTTTTTTATCCCTATGAAAATATGCCTAAAGAAACTTCAATTGACCAACATATTACTTTTTCTTTCCCTGGAGAATGAAAGATAAATAAAGTTGTTATACCTTCAACCGAGAAACAGCAGCAGAAATAGCCCTTCCTGCAGCAGCAGCTTGTATTCTAGCCTGATGCTGAGTCAAATGAGTGTTGGGTGCACCGCCAACAGATCCCTGTGGTGACATACCACCACCCATTCCTGCTCAAGGAGAAAAGTAAAAAAGAAAAGTTAGCTACATGGACTTGTACCGATGGGTGTACTAAAGTAGTTTTTGTTCTTTTCAACAAACTAAAATAGCTTTGTTGCCAATAGTAATCACAATTCCTCCTTATGTGCTAGAGTATGAAGCAACCAAAATTACTATATCTACCTGATGCTAAGAACAAGGGTAGATTGAACCAGTAAAGCTTCAGCGTGACAGAACTAAGAACAAACCACTGTAACAAAAATCAATAACCACAATATTTGTACCTTGTTGATGTACTTGAGCCCGCGCTCCCTGTTGCCCTACAGGTGGCATCGACTGAGCAGCTTGATTGTTAGCGCCTATGGCTGCAGCTTTCCAGCCTTGGTAGTTACCGCTTGGATCGCTGCAAGCCTTGGTAGTTGCAGCTTTCCAGCTCTCCGAGACATTGTTGTAAAAGCTGCAAAAGAAAACCAAAATGTTTTAAATGCCATGCCATATTTGTGTATATATAATACTTGAGAAAAAAAACTGTGGGGGATTTGAATCTAGTAGACGCCTGAACTTTACAAGAACAGAAAGAAGGCAGCAGGCATCATAAGGTACCATAATAAATCCATACTGCTGAAGCAGATTGTGTTAAAGTAATCTAAGACTACCAACATCACGATTACAAAGTAATGTATAATACCTCTATAAAATTGATGCATAGGCTAAAATAATATGCTTATGTACATGATGAGACTAAGGACATCATCTTGAGCAACTGAGTTGACCCAATTCAGACATATGTAAACATTGTAAGTTTATGTCTGAGCTAGTGTATTACACTACATTTTGTGTTCCAGGATTATGAAGATTTACCAACTTTGGAATTTCCATAGTTCTGGCAGAAACTATTAGCTTCCCAATTTAGAGTCTGGTGCAAATGTACCATGACAACAAGGCTAAGGACACAGGTCACACCACCTGGTATGACAGCACGAGAGCCAATTACATATGAATTGCAAATTGAACTTAAAATATAAGTGAAAGAAGAGATTACCCTTGACCACTCCACCGAAAGCCTGCGCTTAGTGTAGCCAAATGGAGGAACGTGGATGCAAAAGGATGTCAACAATTTTGTAGCCCTGCATGATGTGTTAAGTGACAATAACAGTTTAAAAGCTAAATACGAAGAATCAGAACTGAGAAGTCACTGATGTGCATGCTTCGCCAATTTCAGCATAAGTTCAGGAGTAGCGATTGGCATGATTGTTAACATCCATCTATGAGTAGTAGTAGAAGGAGAAGGATAAAGCATGGCATGGCTGAGCAGGCAGTCTAAGGGATTTGAAATCAAAACACACAAAAGGTTAGTCACAGGCCATCAATATTCGGGGAACCGCAGGTCATGGCAGATTCCAATTCCAATACGACCAACATCTGCAATGAAATTCTGGTTCAGTTGGGTCAACTTCAGCTAAATTAATACTTCAATTATGAGCATCAGTGCATCAGTATAAGATACTACAACCTAGTGCGTTGCCACTGAGTATGTATACCTGTATCCACAACTGTAGGTCCATCTAACGCACACATAGAAGGGATGCTATGTCAATCGAATGAAAGCACCTCTTCCCATAACATAAGAATTTGTAGATTACAACACCAATTGATATACAATCTGAAGAAACCTACTCAATCAAACCAAACAGTTGTAAAAGTTCAAAATTGAGAGTGAAGAACCTTGCGTTGTTCTCTGATAAGGTAGGCATACTTTTCGATATTCGGTACATCAAACATCTTGGCCATCAAGTGATTTCTGAAGTATCCAGGAGCTACCTTCACCGTCTCACCAGCCTTCCCCAGATTCTCTACACTCTAAACAATAAAAAACATAAACACCGAATCTCAAGTCAATAAATTTACAAAGCTATTGGAACTGAAATATCATGTACATTTGCTTACCGTAGTAAGAATGATTTCTAGCTTTCTATATCTAAGACCTTGACTAGCAAATAGCATCGGATGAGTTATCGAATCAGAACCGCGTTGTGACGCCCCGTTCTTAATCAATCCCCGTAGAACATTTCTGCCACATTGAATGTGAGCCATTGTTAAAAATACTTCTCCTTTACCAGTCCTGTATCAAACAAATCAAGAAAACCCATACAATTAATCGATAACAAAACTTTATTTACCATGTAAAACATGATCAAAATTTCCATAAAACCAAACTCATTACCAGTGAAATTGAACCATTAAACATCCAGAATCACAAAAACCCTAAATCAGATCTCACAATTCCAAACCTAAAATACAAAACATCCAAAATCAATTCAAAAAAGGGGGAAAACGATTGCACATGAGATTTTCTCAGAAGCAAAAACTACTTCTTTACCAGTAGTCTACCCCTTCTACATCAAACGAAATTAATTTTCGTAACCCTAGAAATCGAATCAAACTGAAAAAGAGGAGATTGGGAGAAGGGATACAAACAGATCGAGAAGAACATCTACTTATTTACCAGTAGTAAGAACAACTTCTTTAAGCTTGGCGATATGAACAATCAGATGATGGCTTCTTTGAGATTTCATTCTAGGGTTACGAAAATTTCAAGTTTGATAAAAGAGGGGTTTTTCTTTTAGGTCTGAGATGAGGTTTCGATTTTGAGATGGGGTTGGGTTTATTTTTTGATTGATGAGAATTGAGTGACAGAGAAGATTTGGTTGATGAAGAAGAAGATGAAGACGGAAAAGACGAGAGCGGCAGAGAAAAAAAGAAAGAAAAAAGGAAAGAGAATAAGAGAGGATAAAGAGTAAATGGAAATATAAACGAAAAATCTAATTTCCGGTAAAAAGACAAATTAGCCCCTGCATTTGCAACGTTAGTCAACGTTGCCACACCGTTGCCTAATAAAAAAAAAAAAAAATATTTACAGCAACGTTAAAAAAAAATTGCGCAACGTTATTTGACGTTGCCACGTGCGCAACGTCAAAAAACGTTGCAGATGCGAAAAATAAAACGTCACAAATCCGGGTCTGTGGCGTAGTGAACCCGAAGCCCCTGCATGAACCCAAACCCAAATCTTGAACCTACCACACTTGAACCTGAACCCTAAACACACCCAATACCCTTGCTTAGCATCAACAAGCAGCAGCACAACTACCACCAAGCAGAGATAACTCCACACTGATTTAACTCTGATTTGTAATGGTTTTGTGAACTGGAATAAGGAAATTTGACCATTCTGGAAATAACCCCAAAGAACTCAAACACTTAATCTTGATAAATTCATTTTTTTACTAGATTTGAAAATTAATACTAATACTTCTAATTATGATACTAGTTTTCCGCTATACTGGAAATTACTCTAAACTGTTAAATTAAGTAAATTGGTTTATCATAAGAAAAAAATCGAAAAATACAAAACAAAAGCAAAAACTAGGGATACACCGCTTTTTCTACACCAAAAAATTACACCACTATGTGGCAGCTCACGTGGCATGGGACCCAGAGAGAGGAACTTGAGGTGGCGATTAAATTAGGTGAGAGAAATTGAGTCAAGTTCTTACAATTTCTTTTTCGAAGTTGTAAAACACCATTCACCACCGTCTGAACTCCCAACTCCCATCTTCTCTTCACAACAATCTTTAATCCTAAATGTACTACCAACACTCATCTTCTTCTCTCTTTTTCTGAAGCACTAATTTCAAAACAAGGTGTTTCGTCAAGTTTGTTTTCCAATACTAGATTTTTTATGGTGGCGACGTTAACAAGAACCGTTGTTCTGTTTCTTCTTCTTCAGAGGTCGATAGTAACGTAAAGAACATAATAAAGTCGAATCTATCACGGATTAAACAAACAAACAAAAAAAAAAGGATAATAATTATTACTAAACAAGCTCTTAAAAGATTAGCAATATAAGAGGTGGGATTTGGTTTCTTAGATGGTATAAATTAGGTTTTGTGTATTTGCTTAGCTAGTTTAGTTTGACAATGAACTAAATTCGTGTTTTATTATGTTTTATTTCCTTAGCTTGTAATTCAGCTAATGCTCTGAATGTGAATCGAAAATTTAAGTTTCTTGTGAAAAAAATGTCTGGTATCTCATATTTTCTGTAGGTGATTTTTGATACATTAATGTTTGAATTTCATTTTCGAATGAAATAAATCTTTCAGAATCAGGCCAATCTGATCTACATCTTTTTAGATCGGAATTAGGAAGTAAAGTTGTTCTCATAATCTCATTCAATGAACACAATTTTCAGAGACCCATAAAATTAGTTTTCTACTCTACTCTGTTGATCTAACCCATTAAATTCTTTTCTCTATATCGCAAAGTCATAAGGGTGCCACATAGTAGTGTAATTTTTCGGTGTAAGAAAGCGGTGTATCCCCAGCATTTTCGGGTACATCAATTGTTCTTTATTCAAAACAACATATGCTCATTTGTTAGAGCAAGCACTATGGTGCCGATTTGTGTGTTTTATCCCCAAATATAAGGTCAAAAAAAAGTGTTCAAAACGCAACTACTATGGTTGGGAGGCGGCCATTGAAAGGCCGCCCAAAATTGGGGGTCGGCCACTGAGTGTACGCCTTTGGTCAAGGTTTGACCTTGACCAGGCGGCCACTGAATGTCCGCCTGGTAACTAGAAATAGCCAGAAACCACTCGGGTTTCCCTCACTTCTTATTCCCCTCTATTTTCCCCTAACCAAAAAACCTTCCCACCAAATTTACCCCCTTTTGATTATAGTGGTGTTTTAGGTAGAGGTTTTGCACAATTTTTGAAGGGTTTGTTCTACACTCAAAGGGGGATATTGGGCACCTTTCAATTTCAATTTCCATCCACCAAATCAACCAAGGTATGTGATTTGGTTCTTAGGGTTCATAATGTATTTTGTTGTTGAATTTCAATTGATTAAGTTGATTTTGGTAAACTATACCCGATTAGATACTCATTGTAGACACCGATTAAGGGAAACACAAATAGTATTAAATAGAGTTGTGGCACCTACATATCCACTACATTTTAGGTAATTGAACTACACTTGAAATTTAAACGTGCTTACACCTAGAATTACCTATTGATTTAGAAAAAACATACTAGTTAGTTAAAGCAAATACATAATTAACTATTCGCCCAAGGGGAATTGTCGTTGTTGTTGTTGTTGTTGTTGTTGTGAATTATTGGATTGTAGAGAGGTGGTGATGAAGGGGATGAAGATGATGAAGGGTGACTTACCGTATAACCCAAGTGTGTTTGGGTTAATGGAGTTGGAGTATAAGGAGTAGGAGATGATTGGTATGAATGATTAATGGGTGCATATGGTGGAGGAGGGTAAGTGGATGTTAGAGGATAAAAGGGTGAAGAATGATATAATTGTGATCCTTGAAAAGTGGATTGTTGGTTTTGATGTGCATGAGGTTGAGCTTGATTTGCTTGAAACTCTCGATGTTGTTTTTGCAAAATAGCCTTTTGCGTGATGCGGTACCATTCTTGTCCATCTGGGCCAAGATGTGAATAATCGAAGGACATTATCTTCGCATTTTTTTCCTCTTCTAGGCGCCTAGCTTGTCGATCATTTGTTATCACCATTTGGTTAAAAAGATTCATTTGTGCTTGTCTCATTGGTTGGTTCCTCTCTTGGGTTTCTTGTAAGTACCCAATAAGATTACTTGATGAAGATGAGATCGAAGAGCAGCCACTAGAATTCGAAGGGGATCCTTGGAGTGAGGGAGCCTTTGTGATTGTGTTGTTGTTGTGGACTCTCAATTTCTTGTTTTTGCAATCACGAATGGGGCGTGGTTTTGGGATCTCATCAATGTTTGGGTTATTGGAAAAAAATTGTTGCGGTTTAGGAATTGGAGTTACTACTTGTGGAGATGATTGAGTTATGTGGGAAGGTTGAGAGTCTCTTGTTGTCATAGGATCATCATCCGAATCTCCTCCGAGAGCAACTTCATTTGGACGGGCTCGAAGGCTTTGTAAGTTGTTCTCGTGATCTCTCCAACGCGCGTATTCGGCATCGAGAGTAAAATGGGTGTGCTTGTCCGTAAAATACGCGGATCGCGCATGAAGAATCTACAAATGATTCAAAGGTAAGGTTAGTATCATTGGTGCAATAAGATTTTTAAATTTAGTGTAATGAAATACTTTAAAACTTACCAAATTTTCATGATCATAATCCGGATGGAGTCTCATTTGTTGAACTACAAATTCTTCAAAAAGTTTGCACTCTTTAAGAGTTGTTCTCACTCTTCTTTGAATTGCACTTTGATCCCGAAAGTTCACATTCCCATCCTTATTGAAAAGTGTGAATGTTTGCAACACATGTTTCATGGTGTAAGTCTTATTTGGATCTTTCTCCTTAACCTTTTGCATTTGAACCAAATACCAAGCTCTCATTAGAGCACTTAGCTTCGTGGGTTCATAATTTCTTTTAGCTTTACTCTTCTTTTGTTGAAGTGTTAGTTCCACGGGTGGTAGTTGTGGTCGTGCTTGTGGTGATGTGTGTTCCATTGGAGTGTGTTGTGATTGTGTTGTATCCATGGTGTTTGGGTAAAATACTTGAGAGAGATGGAGCTAATGCTTGAGAAAAAAACAATGTATTTGGATGAAATACTAGGTGTGATTTTTGAAGGTAAAAATGGTGTGTTTATATAGAGAAATGGTAAATTTTGAATCTAATAGGGATAGATCCGTTGGATCTACAGTGGGTTGATTTGATGGTAGATCAGATGGTTGTTAGGCTTCGATAGTTAATCTGAACGGCTAGATTTATAGGCGGCCATTCAGTGGCCGCCAAGGCGTACACTTAATGTATGCTGAGTTTGAATTTTAAAGTTCCCGCGCCTTAACTTGGTTGGAATCGTAGGTGCGATTTTAACCTTTGACGCGGTTCTAATTAGAATGGTTGGATGCCGCAAATTGGATCCGTATTACGACCAAATAGAATTACAACTACAATGATTAATTATCAAATAACAACATCCTTAACTGACAATTATAAGCACAATATATGAGCACTAAATACTGCATTCATTGATTGAAAATATAAATTTCATTGATTGAAAATAAAAATTACATTGAAAGAAAAATTAAACTACTTCACTACAAATTTAAAACTAAATAGATAGAAACAACAACATAGGAGGGCGGTTTAATTTAAATATGGATTACTTCATCGTCGCTTGAATCATCAACGTTGACTACTTGCCTCATCAAAATAGCCCTTTGTTTTTTCTTATAGTACCTACGCTCGGCTTGGTCGAGTTGCTCAAGATCCACCCTCATAATAGCCGCTTCTTCTTCTTGTCGTGCCTGCTCCTCTGCTCGAGACCTAGCAGCTTGTTGTGTCGCCATTAAATCGGCCCACATTGTTTGTTGTTGCAATCGTTCAACTTCCTGGCGCGCATGGTGCTCTTTCAGATACTCAAATAGCTGGTCTCTCCCTCCATTAAGATCAGACAACTCCTAAGTTTCATCCTTAATAATCCCCTTCCTTATATCTTTTGCCGACTTAACTCTCGTTTAGCAGTCTTGTTACCAATGGGCCTCGCCATCTGCTTATAGTTCCAACACACTCGTTCATTTGGTCATGTCGATGATGACCCTGTTGGCCTAGTGGGTTGATAGGTATTATCACTTGGATTCACGTTTTGTTGGACGATCAATTCATAGTCGAATCCAGGAACAGATTCTCTGAGAAGTTGGTACGATTCATCGTACTTGAAAGGTCCTCCTGTTTGCCTTTGGAATTGATCTCGACCTTCTTGAGTCTACATAAATCAGCATAAGTTTAGTTAGTATTCAAGAACCTTTGTATTCATTTGTAGATAAAATAATTTGCTTAAATAACTCACCAGGTCCTCGTGTGAAGCACCACTCCTGTTTTGGCGATGAATTGCAGCAAGAATTGAAACGAACTCCCTAACATCCTTTGTGGAGGGTAAAACCCCTCGGGACACGTGTCAGAGATCCAAGAAGCAAAACCACACCAAATGAGGAAGTAGCGAAGCTTCGGGATCAAACCAAAGAAAGATGAGACCGAGGACACCGAGTAAAGAATCAGAAGATAGGGATTCAGACCCTGCCTCAAAGGACCGAAGCCCCAGAACCATCTTCGGAGTACCACCGAAGGAACCGCCTTACTCGACAAGAACTGACACCACCA
>JAJJMA010161019.1:0-14076 GCA_023529015.1 Papaver nudicaule | reverse complement strand
TCAACACCTTCCTCGACTTCCTATATCTCCAGTTCAGGAAATACCTCTCCATTGGCTCTCATTCGGGTCATATCTCCCACCACCACCTGCACTTGTGAGGGTGATTTTAGGACATCGTCAGTCTCCAGCTCAGCCTTAGGATCTTTCTGGCCATCAGGATAGTTCGGGGGTTTCATGCCAAATGCCCTAAAGAGACTGCGAGTATGCGAATGACTGAATAAGGCTGTCCTTTCAGACTCACCCTCTATGTAGAGTTTAAAGGAAGCAACTTGATCTTGATAGAACCAATTTCCCCTTCCTTGGATTCCAAGGCAGTTTGATGGGTTTTCTTCAAAAGCTCGATCTCTTTCTCTCTCTCTTCTTAAACTCCAACTGCAGCTTCGACACCGCCTCGGCTCGTGTATTCAACTCTTTAACACGAGCATCACGCTCACAAGTATCTGAGAGATGCTTCCTTAACTCAGACTCGATATCTTTGGACTTCAGAAGCTCGGCAGAGAGATCAATATTCTCTCCACGAATACTCGTTATTTCTTCGTCAAGACGGTCTATTTCTTTCCCTCGTGCACTGGATAAATTCCGCAGGAACATGCCATGGCGGAAATACTGCAAATCAGAGGCAGAAAAGAATTAGCAAAACCCAGAGCCACAAAAGAACAGGTAAAGCCAAAATAATAATACTTAACCTCTCCAAGAAAGCTTGGTGCATAGGAAACTCGGCATCAAACTTCTCTCCATCAAATTCCCCAGCAAAGGCCTGGGACAGGAAGTTTGCAAGGCTCGCATCTAGTTGGCTCTTAGAAGGGTTCTTGGAATAGACCTTCATATGATCAGCAATACCCTGTGCAAACGGACCAGCCCGAGAACAACTTTCTATAAATTCTTCGATCTCTTTCTCGGAATACCTTCGGCAAGAAAAATTCAGAGGCACAATGGGAGAAGCTACCAATTGACGCAGCTCGGAAGCATCAACTTTATCCTGGTTGGTCCCATAAACATTTAAATCCAAGCCAGAATAGGGAAGATCCATCTCATATTCAACAGCAGGAGTGGCAGAGGAAGCAGAGACACTGACCTTCTTAGGAGGAACTTTCCCTCCTTGAGATGGCTCGGGTTGAGCAACAGCATCCCCTTCCGAGGAACCCTTAGGAGGAGATCTTTCGTTACCTTTGTTCCGAGAAGTACGCTGGAACAAGGAAACATCCTCGTCTTCTTCAGTAGCGTCGTCTTCAGAACCAACAACAACAACTGAAGAAGAACTTTGGACCTTGGAAGTCTCGGAAACTTTGGCGGATGCCCTCGTCTGATAAGCTTTGGGACCCACTTTAGCAGCACTCTTCCAATCAGGATTGGCAAAAGAATATCTCATCTTCTTGCCACCAACGATCTCCTCGCATGCCTGAAAAGTAGTCAATATATCAGGAAACAAACAGAGGCAAGTATTAATACTCCAAAAACCACACATATCAGAGTGTTTGTTAGCTGATCACTCGCCTCCTCTACAGCCTCAGCTCGATTGGGCTTTCTTTTCCTTTTTTTTTTACCACCTTGCTCTTGGTTTTGTTCTTGGCTTTGTTCTGGCTCTTGCGCCTTGTTCTTCCTTTCTTGTTCCTTCTGGCAAAAACGACATGTAAGAAACTAACCCAAGAGAAACGAAGAAATTTAGACAGAAATAACTCACCTTCGCCTTATAGACAACAATCTTTGTCTCAGAGTCTTTACGCTCCTCTTCAGAAAAATACATGGAGTAGCACCCAACAGGAGGGAAAGAATGTCCACACTCGAACTTAGTCCGCGTAATCTTCTCCTTCTCGTTGGAATAACAAAAAAGAATAGGACCATCGATGAGCACAGGTTTAGTATACCAAACATCATCGCTGGAAGGCCTCAATAACATATTCGTCTTTGTCCGAGAAGAGTCTACATCATCAAGGACATGGGGCGCACGTTGAATCTTACAAAATTTCACACCCCAAGGGGCGACTTCTTTGAGCGAACCAAACTCAGCCTTGTAATGTTTAAAGAAGTTGTCGGCGGTCCGGAATGAAGGTGGCTCCGAGCCCTCGGGCAATTCTTCATAGTAATTCGATCTCTTTTCCGAACGAGCTACCCATTCACTTATCAGGTGGTTAGAATTACAAGTTAACTTCATCACCCCTCGGGGAGGAGCAATGCGAGAGTAAATCTCATAAAACAAAGGATTCTTGGGATTATATAGAGGAATATGAAGTCTGGCGCCGAGCTGCTCTCCGGTAACGATTATCTTGTTACTGCTGCATTCGTATTTAGAGACAAACTCGGGAGACAGAGTAACACCCTTTGCGAATTCAGTGTAAGGGAAGAGTTTGCAATTAAAACCTAAACGCCTTGCCCTCTCTTCCTAGGGAAGTGTAGGGTCAAACATCTTCCGGGGAAGAATTTTCGCTTTAGAAATACTAAGGGATGGCTCGCCGGAAACAATGTTCTTCTTAGGGGCCTGAAACACAGAAACAGAGGAAGTTAAGAACACACCAAGGAAACTGAATAGCAGAATACAAAAGGGGAATCACTACTTACCATAGCTTTCAGAAAGAAGCAATAACACAAAGGAAAAGGAAAAGGAAAAGAAATCAAGGGGATATGGAGAAGAAAAAAAGGACAAAGATGTGCCTGAGAGAGAAAAATTAGAAGAAAGAAAGTAAAACTTACCAAGAAGGGAGAAGAAGGGTTTAAATAGGGTAGGACCTCGAACCGGCGCAGCAAGTCAGAAGGTAAAAAGGGAGGCGATGGTTTCGAAATCATTAAAAGGTTACGTGTGTCAGTTAAAGGATTAAAAACGAGACACGTGTCGGGAAGAGGAATACCAGAAGTTTCCTTCCTCGGACATCTTACAAATCCCCGAGTAAGGAAAGAGGAAAACTGTAGGAGCATAAATCCGCCAAGACACGTGTCGGAATCTTGGGACATAAGACGAAGGATAAAACAAAGAAGTACGAAGCACGGGATAGAAGCCAAGAACATCTCGTACGACAGTGAGTAGTTCCTATCAAGACATCGGGAAGAACGCCAAATGGAAAACAACCTGAAAGGCCTCGAGAAGTTACCTCGGGTGGAATGAAACGAAAGATCCCTACACTCGGAACCATATCGGAAGGATCACCGACTTACTCGACAATCCCTGACACCCACGATTGTGTAAAATGTCCTATTAGTTGTCATCCATTACTCGGCTAGGCCTATATAAGGCGAGCTCGAGCTCATTTGGAAGGGTTAGATTTTTGTTAGGTGTAGAGTTACATTGGGAGGAAGAGTCTAGGTTAGTATACCCTCCTGGAGGCTTAAGTAAACGACTAATGATGTATGATCAGAGTTATACCATTTTTATTTATGAATACCAAGCTTTATTTTTACTGTCCATGGTTACCCTATCTTTGTGTGGATTGTTTAGTCCTCTCGTATGGTGTTCTCGTTCTTGAGCCATGCATAATCCTGTGGTTTTGATGATTCTCCTTATGGATGTGGAGTACAAAGTCCCTAAGCAGATTTTGTACACACACAGACCTGGTTTACCCTAATGTGTAAACAGTGAGCAAGACCCTTCTAGTGTTAATGATAAATGGGAACTTTCTTATCAATTGTAGTCTTGAATTATATTCTTTTTATCACCGCTTCATATATTGAACCTTCTCAACACAAAGGTTTATAGATTATTATTACTTACTCAAATGTATTACTTCAGTTACCTTGGATTGAATCTTCTCAGTACAAAGTTTGTAGATTTTGCATTACTTACTCAAATATGTTACTTCAGTTACCTCCACCATTTCAACTCAAGCAAACTACCAACACGTATAAACTTTACTTACTTTAAATGTGGTAGAATATTTCTCTTGAAGTGTCAGTAAGTATTGGACACTATCTATAAAATTAAAGAATCATGATTCATAATTAAAGTTTGGGATGGTTGGGATGGTTTAGTCATCCAGGTCAGACATTTGATGAAAAAACTTGCACCATGCATGTTTGACTTGAGACATGGTATATTACTTGTTTGAATCAAATTCGAGAAGAGTTAGATGTCGAATTGACTGTATTTTAATTTACGTAATCTGATTCGGGGGACACATCTAATTCAAATGTATATAAGTCAGGTGAAATATATGACTTTGTACTTGACTTGTTGGGAACATATTTAACTAGATTCAAAATTGTTTTATGCCACTATTAGGGCTGTCCAAAACAACGAAAATCGTGGTGAACCGCACCGAACCGCACCGAAAATTAGGAAAACCGAACCGAGTCAAGGGTAATGGTTATGGCGATGGTGCAAGAATTGACAAACCGAACCTTATGGCGATGGCGATGGCTAGCCATGAAACCAAACCAAAGAGCCACGGTGTGGACTGATTAACAGTAACCCTTGGATCTAAAAATATTTAAACCGTTAGATTAGTGTATGAAATTAAAATCCCTACTGTTCCGTTAAATTACGTCTGTACCATTGTATATATACAACCTTAAACCTATTTTCTATCTCACATTCTCATTCATTTGCGCCTCTCTTCTCTCAATCTCTCTTCTCTGATTCTTTCATCTCTGCAACTTCTTTTTCATTCTCACTTCTTTTCTCTCGCTCTCAATAAAACTCTTCACTCTCTCATCTCTGCTCCCACATTTTCAAAACTTCTAATCGATCTATTTTGTTCTTTCGGTGTTAACAAGGAGGTAACATTCGATCCACAAGAACTTGAAGAAAAACTCAGAAAAGAAGAATTAGTCAGACCTTTGTTCTTCTGAGTAATTAAAACTCCAAATTTGTTTGAGTTCACATTAGAGAAAATACAAATCTGGTTTTGGGGCTATATTCAGGATCTTGGTTGATTTGATTTGTTGATTAATAGAGTTATAAAGAGGGATCTTAGTGGTGGGATATATACAGATCTGGTTTTGAGTTATTTATTTGCTAATTGTTATTGTAATTTCTATGTTGGTATGTACTATTAATTACTTGATTTTGTCCTTTGATTCTTTTGAATGATTTGAAAGGGTTATGTTTGATATTAGGTTAATGGGTTCTCTGTGAAATGGTAAATTTATTTATAAATGAGTTCGTGATTTGTTTGTGTTGTTAAGCTTGGGAGGATGAGTAAAAGATCATATGAGCAAGACTCAATATTTTCTGTTCCTATTAATGAAATATACTGTAAAACCTAAAAAAAATTGAATATACTGTATTTTTGTTACTTTTTTTTGTTTCAAAATTAATCTGTCTGTTTTCCCATAACAGAACCACTTTTACCGAACCGACTCGGTACGGTTTTAACACCGAACCGAAAATGAATGGTGACGGTGATGGTGCAAGAATTGAAAAACCGAAGATTATGGTGATGGCGATGGCCGAGTCTAAAACCGAGCCGAACCGAGCCATGGACAGCCTTAGCCACTATTTAGTTAGTGGATATAGTGGCCCCACCACACAAGAACTATAGAGGGCTAGGTTATTTTATTGACACATAAGAAAATTCAGGGTAAAATCTCGTAGTTTTTTTTTTGTTTTTTTTTGTTTTTTTTTTGTTTTTTTGCTTTTCTTTTTCTTTTCAAACTTTCATGTATATCCAACCAACAGAAACTGAAAAAGAAGATAAATTTGTCTATATATAGTAGTATTCTAGTAACAAGCAAACTCCATATGCAGTGATACTAAAGTGATTATACAAAACCTGCAAAGATATAAATTGACATCCTTGAGAAGTTCCTTGCAAGCTAAATCATTTGTCTTCTTCCTTCCAAACGAAAAAGGACAGTACCTAAATGTTGATTATGGAATGCTATCAATAGGCCATAACCAAATACTATCAGAAGAAGTGATGCAGTAGTACCGATGATCTGGCCAAACTTAGTGTACTGGAAGTATGCATGGCCAGACTTTAGAATGAGAGCTGTGATCACGGAAATGCCAAGCATGTTGACAACAAAGGATCCACCAAATAACCAATAGAGAAAAAACAAACCGTCTTTGACAAGATCATGACTTCCACCTGGAATGACCACTCGAAGGAAGTAGGCGACTGTGGCACCGCTGAGGCCTAATGCTAACAGGATCGAAAACACGACAAGCCTGTCTTCTTTAGTTTTTATTCATCATGAAACTAGTGGTTAAAGTCGAAGCTCTCTGATAACAGAAAATTGGTTTGAGAGAGAAATAACGAAGTAAATTGTTTCGTTTCATTTCATTTCCAATAAAGGATGTAAAACAAAACGATCAATTTCTCTTTTCCTTTTTCCGTTTTCGGAAACCCTAATTTAAAAAATCCTAGTTAGTATATAGTTTTCGATAAATGATTTTTTTTTTTTAAGTTAGATAGATTAAATATCAACATAAATAAGAAAAGATAAAAATATGGACAGTATTAGAATGCCAACATTAAAAAAAACAATTAATAAGTATATATGTATATATAACCTATTGAAAGTAACATCAATATATGCAACTTTGTAATTTATAACCATGTTCAATCACAACTCTCTCCCTCATTTTGCATTAGGTTTGCAAAGAGCTTACTTGGTTTACCCTTATGTTCAAATGTTTGTTTATCTTACTTCAGTTACCTCCACCATCTCAATTACAACTTGGAAATTGATGACCCAAGAAAACTATCAACTCCCATAAACTTACTAAAGTAGCAGAATTGTTATTTTAAAGTGTTAGTAAGTATCAACACAATTTATAGAATTGGATAATCATGAATCATAAATATATGGCATGGGTAAAATACAGTTAGATCATTCAGATATCTAACTTGAAGCGGTGAATGTCAATTTCGCTCTTCCTTTTCCGCGTATCCTTTGAGTCATTCGAGTTAAACATTTGAAGAAAAGACTTGCACTATGTTTGACTCAGACATGTTATATTCCAGGTCTGAATCTAATTCGACCCGAGTGAAATGTTATTTATATAATTGAAAAATCATGATTCGTAAACATGGGATGGGTAAAATACAATTAGAACATCAAATATTATCAAATTTGAAGGGGTATTGTGAATGCCAATTTCGCTATTAATTTTCCACGGTTCCTTTGAGTCATCCAGGTCAGACATTTGAAGAAAATACTTGCACCATATTTCACTTGTGACATGATATATTTCATGTCTGAATCTAATTCGACACGAGTCACATGTTGGATTGTTTGTCTTTCAACTTATGTTTTTTTATTTTGGGCACACATCAAATGTGGAGGCATATGATTAATCAGGTATAATATGACTTTGTACTTGACTTGTTGGGCATGCACTTAACCAGATTCAAAAGTCTTTTATACCAATATTATCTAATAAAATTGATCCCGGTGTAATAAGTAAAATTCAAACGAATAACTTGAGTTAGAAAAAAAAAACAAATAACATGACCCCATTGTCGTCTTCAAAGTCGTTCTTTACATTTCGGTTCACTGGTCAGAGTCAACGGTCAAGAGGTGTGATTATAAATTTATAACTACTTAATTTGAACTATATTCTAAATTTCTCAATTTTACTTATACAATTCTCATCGATCAATTTTTTTTCTTTTTCTGCCCCAATTTGAGGAAGAAGAACCGGTTGCAATGCTAAGTCTACCAGAAGAGATCGAACTCGCCATTCTTCCGAGAGCAAATGTGAAGTCATTACGCCGATGTAAGTGTGTTAGTAAGTATTGGTTAACTTATTTCCGATCCTGATTTTTTCAAACAACATCTTAATCTCTCTATTCACAAGAAAAAATGTTGTTTAATGATTGGAAATGATGAAGACACTTCTGTGTATTCCATAAGTGACGATTCACTATCATCATTGACTGAACCTTATTCTGTTGTTGCTGCAATTTCTCTTGAGATAGATTTTCCCTGTGAGTTTTTAGAACATAAGAGTATTCAATTGTTGGGTTCATGTCATGGCTTGGTATGTGGTTGGATGCTCAGTTGGAGAGATATTTTCTGTGGAATCCAGCTACAAAAGAATACAAGATATTACGCAAATCCAAATATATGTATAAAGATGTATATGGTTTTGGTTATGATTACAAGACGGACGATTACAAGGTTTTAAAGATTCATATGTTTTGGAGGAAGCCTTTAGTCGAAGTTTATTCTTTAAAATCAAACTCATGGAGAAGCAACGATATATCTGTCCAGCAAAGGTTCGCTGGTGAAATGTCTGAAAGATGCTTTATAATGGAGCTCTTAATTGGATGGGGAGAATAGATGAAGTATCCTCTATATGGGTGATAGTCTCGATGGATCTCAGTGAAGAGAGTTTCGATGAATTGCATCCACCAATAACGCTACAAACAGATCACCGATACATTATGAATCTGGGAGTGTTGGAAGGGTGCCTTTGTCTACTTGTTGATTTCGAATATACTTTTGAAGTTTGGGTGATGCAAGAGTATGGAGTTCAAGAATCTTGGACTAAAATTTATGCCATTGAGATTTATAGTATAGTATGTTGTGATTTACTTTGCTTTATGGGGGTCTCTTATGAGTGGTGAGATTCTCTTCAAGGACCCATCTCAACTTCGTAGCATAAATTTTATCGGCCAAATTATGGAAGTGTGAGAGGACTAAGTGCTCGTGAAGCTGCGTGGAGCAGTGAGTTGTTTTGAAAGCTTCCGCTAAACGCTATTACTGTTGCGGATGAAGGAAACATAAAGTAATCATTAGAAACTTGAAGAAGAGAAACATGTGAATATGATATCTAGTCCTTGTTAGTTATTATAATCGTGTAGTTTTTGGTGAACTATCTTTCGTTTATATTCTGTTTCATATATAAGAACCTTAAATTCATCATGTGATAGAGGTGAATATGGTTTTGTATCATGTCTGCGGAATATTAATATAACATTGGTGGATATGGTGAATATCCTTTGTTTGCTTATTATTACTTCGGTTTTCCTAACACTATAACATTGGTGGACTAAAATATTTAAATAGAAATTTTATATAATTTATATTTGAAAAAGCAGGAGTACCGAAATACTACCAAATTTTCGTTTGGGCTCGTGAGTCTTATGGTCAGATCTCGACGATCTCAAAAATCAATATCCAAATCTGTATAACCTGAGTTTGGATCTCAAGGGATCAGTCCGACACAAGACAAGGTCTTGGTAAATCCAATGGATGGATTGGGGACACCGATCAGGTTATTAATAACGTACTTATTGTGTTTGCTTTAATTATATAATCAGAGAATATAATGTGGAAAGTAAAGCACACAAGACACCATCGATTTTTTTAACGAGGAAACTACAACTTGTAGAAAAACCTCGGGACCTCGTCCAGACTGAACACCGCACAGTACAAACTTTCAAACACTAGCCTACTATAAGACTTCGGTCTGGGATGTGGCTGAGACACACTCAAGCCCTCCAAGCGAATTGGCTACTGTCGCACTTCTTACGCCTATAGATCCCCCACAGATCGTCACGCACTTGATTCCCCTAGCTGAAGTCCTTTACATGCCTAGGAGTTGCTTTAACCGTTGTTAAAGGCTTGTGTCAATAATTTCGGCTTTGCGACCTCAATTATCAACAGTATGTTTGAATTGTCCTCTATCAGTTTGACATACACAAAGTGACTTCCTTCGGATTTCTCCAGGTCATACGGAAATCTACTTACAAGCAGGGGCTGACAAGTAAACCAAGTAAATTATGACCAACTTGTCTCTACCTCAGTTGTAAACGAAGAATCACTTAAGAAACTTATACAACTGGAGCTAACTAGGTCTTACAACACCGAGTGCAACCGTGCGTTGCTTCCTTTCAACCCTGTGTGTAACGTATCAGTTCTTGAATGGCCTTATATCAGAAGAGAAGGACAGTAGAATAGACAAGAACGTGATTAGGTTACCAAGGTTACAGGTTACTCCGTTTTGAACCACTAAGGTCTCAATCTCCTACCTATGCTTCCCAACTCTCAAGAGAAGTCTTTATAGTCGTTAGGTAATTCCCACAGAGGAATTGCTACCTAATAGAGGATGACTATACCACAACAAGGATTCACCGAAGTGAAAAGAGTTTACGATCAATTCCACAGAGAAATCTCACGTATGCTTGATGCTTGCGGTTTTCGTCCCATAATCCTCTATTTATAGCACTCAATAAGATAGGTTGCTTAGGAATAAAGCAACTAGTTACTTGTCCCACAAGTTTGGGAAACCCTAACTTGCAAACCAAGTAAACAGAGATTTATCTCAATTGAAATTCATTAATCAGTTATCTGCCAAGTGTTTTGTTAGCTCAAAAACACTTCAAGATAGAAATCCGACAAACCAGAGATAATTTTTATCTTATTGACTCATTGAGATTCGTTAGATGGACCACATAAGATATTTCGTGATAACCAAGTCCAACTAAGAGATAAAGGAGTCAGAGTTTAACCCGTGTGAAAATCCCAGAGAATATTCACCTTGGACGGTTCGCAAACCGTCATTCTGAATTCCGGTCAGATACATCGAATTTGTGGTTCACGTACATGTACGTGTACAAATTGATGCATTGGAACTCAGGAGAAATTCCAGAGTCACTGTTCACGAACCGGTTCGTGAACCGCCGTAGTTCAGAATTAGGGTTTAACTGGATCCGCTGGAAGTTCTGGGTTGGGCCAGTACTTAGACGTGTTAGACGCCCTCAGCTATAATCCACCGGACTCTTGCTCCTTTAGATTCACCCATATCCAACAAGTGATTTGCAAGCAAACCATTGCTATGGACAAATGGTATCGAATCTATCTCATGCAATCTTGTAACCTTAGTATTCGTGGGAACAATACCAACATAACACATGGTCATGTAAACAAGAATACGATCTCAATCGCTATTAGTATCTCTACTAAAGTAGCCGACTATTTCGAAAGATAGAATAAGTAGAATAAAAGAATTTCCATGCGTCATAACTCATACTAACCTTTTGTCGATGAAGAATAATTGATGTCTTCTTTGTCTTCAAGGTCTCTACTACTTTGTCTATATCCCAATTCTGAATCTAAACTCTAGTAGGCTAAATCAAGATTGAATTTTGACACCTAAAACTGACAACTAGCTTGACATACCAACGCTAGTGGGTTTGACCGGACAATGCCCTAATAATATTTAATTTATATAAATTCTATGACAAAGAAGTAGGTGAAGTTAAATATGTAACAATTGGTGGGCTAAATACTAAGTGGGCTAAAAATATATTATAAAATTAAAACTAAGGATATATTAATGATTTTGATAAAAAAAATTGTGTGTGTGGGGGGGGTGGGGGGGGGGGGTTGGGTGCCTTTGGATTCCGTCGCTGACTGAAATAACTAGTAGCAGACAGTCCAATTTGTTTGTGGCTGATATCAAGAAATATGGGAGAAACCCCTAGGATACAATCTTAAAAGTCTACTTTGATGTATCTTATTATTATAAAACTTTCGAAATCATCTGGTATTGGACTAAACGTAACTGTCATGTGTATGTTATGGAGCAGGATGCATCCATGTAGGAGCACCAGATAAATAACAAACTGAGGTTAACGAAGCGCTAGTGTGGGCAAACAAAGGATAAATCAGATTTCCCTAATACAATTTTTTTTTTAAGTAAAGATTTTATCCATGCACATATAAATTTACATGAAGTAAATAACAAATACACAAATAAAATAAAATTAAGAAAGGAGAATAACTAAATAAAACAGGAGTGCTCTGCGAATCTGAGATCTTCTGAGTTAACTCTATCTTCCCGATCCATCACCTTCAAACCTTCTTCCTCTATGGATTCAGACTTGCATGTCTTCATCTTCGACTAATAATGCCAATTCAAGTGTAATCCATATGTTTCCTTTACTGCTCAACAACCTGAACACCTCCCTTTCAATCATTTCTCAATTCAGCTGGGTGGTTTCTACCGAGTAATCAAGGTTTAAGGTCCGCCTCTCCTTCTTTTCTCTTTAATTTCATTCTGTTTGCCATCCAATCATGTCACTCCCTCATAACTCTCGCATGCAACCATCCAATATCCTCTACCGTTCAACTTCTGATGGTTCCTCTTCATTCCTTAAGAGATTTTGCCCAACTGTCATCTCCAACCTGCTGCATGCACCGCCAATTAACTCGTTAATTGCATGGGCCATCTCTTTAATACATGCTTGTTTACATGCCTTTTCAAAACCCTTGTGCTTCTCTACAGATGAATTCAACCATTTCCCCTTCTCGTTTGAGACGTTTCATGGTTATGCCAACCAACGTATCTATCAATCAAGTCCAGATGCATGGCCTCAGAGACGTTCTACTTCCAAAAAGAAGCGGAAGAACCGTGTCCATAACCCTTTAAAGCAGTATCCATGTCTCAATCTACAACCAATCCTGTAACCAAACCTATATCCAACACTCCGTTCCTCCAAAATCTTCAATCCCTAAACTATATCAACTGCTCTTGGGAGGACTTAAAGGAAATGGAATCCTTACTCAACCAACAAACAAACCAAAGTGTGGCAGTTAGAGTTTTTGCACCGGTGGATGCAAACATAAACATTCATAAGACCTTAGCCAACATCTGGAGTCCTGTTATTGTATTCCTTGTCAAGCCTACTCAGCATAGTAATACTTTTCAGGTATTTCTTTCTAACCTGGAACACAAACAGTTCATTTTAGATCATCAAAACTGGTTACACAATGGAGTACTGGTTGAAGATTGAGAACTCTTCCATAACTTCCCAGCTACATGTTTATTATCGGCTAAAGTCTGGGTCCAAGTTTTGACACCACCAAACTGTGGATTCACTACTGATTACCTAAAACATGTCATACAAGCTTCTCATACTGGAGTTGATTTAGAGTTTAGAATGGACAAAAAACCTATAAAGTTAGGATACAGATCAGTCTTGGACTACCTATCATGCCAGGGTTCTATGTGGAGATACAGGGAACGACGGTTTGGGTTCAATTCAGCTACCTTAACACTCTCTCTATTTATTTTAGATGTGGTTGCTTAGATCACATTGAAAAAGATTGCAGGTCTGACCTTGACAGAATGAAAGAATTATTTCCTTTTTTCCCCTTTGACAAGTTAGGGATACAAATGAGGAGATACAACATAGATTTGCTTCAACTATCATTGGCCCCCTCTACCTTTTTTGAAGAATCTTCAAACACTACTCCTTTGACTACAACAACTATGTGCCATTTTAAGGAAAAAGGGAAGCAACTTTTACAACTTTTTCAGCCTCAAGACCGCCCGATGTTGCGACGACAAAGAGAAAAACAAATTGACTCACTCTTCTCGGAAGACTCGATTCTTTCAGGTCTACACCCGTCAAGGATCATCAGGCAATCCAATGAATACTCTTCAACGGCTGCTTACCTTGCTCGACAACAACAATATAACCATGCTTCCCCTAATGATCAATTCAATATTCACAACGACTGGGACTACCTGAGTGATCCCAAACTTGTAGACCTGCCTGGATTTTATGTCAAGGAGTACATAGAAAAGATTATGCTTTTCCACAACAATCCTGATGCTAACATCTCAATGCAGGTTTCATTAATTAATGGTGTTCCAAGGGTTATTGTTAACTGCTTTCGCTCGAAGGATGGAGGTCAAGGAACTTGGACAAAGAAATTCAAATACTGATGCCATTCTCACCCCCAGGTGGAGCCTAACAATACAATTACCTTTGATAACTGCAAGATCAATATCCATAATGCTCATACTCAGGTCAACAACAACGACTTAATCACTGATCTGGTACGAACATCCATTACTCCACTGTTGAAAACCTATGCGAGACGGACCAGATTAGAGGCCTCGGATTCTGACACCGTTAAGATGAAAAATAGAAGACTTCAACTTTCTGACAATCCACATTCAAATGAAAGAAGGTTGTCCCAACAACAAGAAGTTGAAAGTTCCGCATCCACAGTTTTTTCTGCACAACAAGGCTTACCAACCCTCCAGGGTCTCAGCATCAATTCCTTATGATACAACTGTCCCTGGACGGCAGATGTCAATTCCATATACCAGTGCACCAGAAGAGGTTGATGTAAGTATTAACCATTCGGATATGCGAGTGTTTGGTGGAGGCCAACACTCGC
>JAJJMA010161014.1:0-19400 GCA_023529015.1 Papaver nudicaule | reverse complement strand
ATAGTTTACATATACATTTGCATAAATCATAGTAGGGGCATAATAGTAACTCAATTTACAGATTACACCTCTTCTTCGGACCCTTTAATCCATTCCTTCCACCTGCGAGAATTATCTACAAGCAGAGCATGGTTATTGACGGTGGTGGTGACGATGAATGTAGGAAATACGAAATCATACAAAACAAATCACTGCAACCAAAGATTTACAACCTATATATGAAATCATCAGACCAACTCCAGCAGATCGACAACGAGTTTATTTTGATTTCTGAATAGGCTGGGAGCCATGGAACCGGAAGAGGAGGTAGCCGCAAGTAGTAGATGAAAGAAAGAGACTAAAAGTTGGTTGTGGCGTTGTGTTGGTTAGGGTTTTTTAAGATAAAACTAAGTTAAAAATACCATACTACCCTTTTAAATGCACGCACGTGCGAGGCTACTAGTGAGTAATAATGTGTATGAAGGAAACCACCAAAGTCCAAACCAATTTGGTCTTCATTCCCTTTGATAATAATTTTTAAAGTTTCTTGGTTTTATATGTGATATCCTCCTGACATTCAAACATTTCATTGTCCCCAATGGGGCAACGTTCACAGCCACATATTTCCACCCCCAAACCCCACCAACTAGAAACTGTAGGCCCCCTTTTATGCATAAACGAACCACATCTTGCCACGCAAGCGGGGGAGAGGGGGAGCGTGTGATACCTCGCTTATCACTCATCTTTCTCGTTCGCCTCTTTTTAACCTTGTCAGATGTTTGTCATATGGATCACCAGATACAGTCACCAAGTTTGGCGAAAATGCTAAACGCCCCCGGATCCGTCCACCAGACGTTTTTCCACCAGGTGTGGCGTTTAGTGATTGGGTGTTGCAGTGATGGCGGGGCCCCCTGCTGCTCTACCAACGGCTGAGATCAAGCCACGCAGGCGGGGGAGAGCCTGGTGGACGGATCCGGGGGCCCTGTAGCAGCTTCGCAAGTTTGGACACCAATAGGTGCATTGGGTGAGTTTTGTAATGGTGCACCGTCCACACACTGTTGCTCGTGAAAGAAGATAAAATGAAAGAGAGTGCACACGAGGAGGAAAAGAAGGAAAATTAAAAAAGGACAAGTACTGGGACCGGCCAAATAGACAGTTTAAAGTAGTAGTTAAGTCTTACCTGTTTAGCCTGGTTGTATGCGCTGAACCGAAAATCGAAAAATAACCATCGAGAGTTCCTTTCGGATGGGGGAGGCAGTCTATAATAGAAATAATTATTTTAGGTAATTGTTAGCAAAAACTTTTGCAAATTAATTTAAAAAATATGTGCACACAAGTTTGATAAACTTTTGGAGCCTTTTTGTATGTTTTTTTTTAATTCCTTTTGAATTGATTCCTTTTTTTTTCTTTTCTGCATTTAAGCTTGTTCTAGTGGATTTTGGAATGATGATTAACTGAATTGAATAAGCTTTGGCACATGTGTAAAATTTTGGCTACAACATATTTTGTAGGCACTTGTATTAGTAGTGAACGTGTTGTTGCACATGTTCTAAATTTGTGTGGACAAGTTTATTTGACTACATGTAGTTGTATTTTTTTTTGTTGTTGTATTAAGCTTGGTCCAGTAGATTTTGGAATGATGATTAATTAAATTAAACGACCTTTCGCACATGTGTAAATTTTTTCCTACAAAATTTTTTGCAGATAGTTGTATTGGCAATGAACGTGGTGTGGCACATGTTATAAAAATGCATGGAAAAGTTTATGTAGGTACTTTAGTTGTTTTAATTTTTGTTGTATTTAAGCTTTGTCATGTAGATTTTGGAATGATGTCATATCAATTCTGTGTACGTACTTACCAAGCTTATACGGACAAGGTAGTCCGATCCCCGACATCGTCTTACAATTGCAATTATCATCCGGCACACCGTGCTCCATATACCACTTAAAGTCTTTCATCATGTGATTTATGGCCCATGTCGACACTCTAGAAGTTAAACCACAAAGAAGTGAATGACCTTTGTACTTTTTAAAATATCTTTGCCTACTCCACTCCATTTTTGCCTTTATTTTGGTCAAATCACGCTTGGTGAACTCGTGAATACCATGTTGGAGCGACACAACCCCATTTTGACCTCCTTGAAGAATTCTTTTCAGTCTCCCATGTTGACCCTCCACCACACTTGTTGCCTCGTTCTTATAGTTTTTATAATCATATGTCCATGCACGGACAAACATCTCCTTTAGCGGCAACCACTGTTTTTGACAATACTCTACTGCCAACTTGTGTTTTGGGTTCTGACTCCACTCGAATATCCAAGCCTCCAGGTTCAGCTCATACTCCGCCTCGGTCATAGACCAAACAATCTTATCCCATCTTTTTTGAAATAGCAAAAATAATCGTTGACCATCCTTAAACGCCTCCTCAAACTTTTTTTCCTCTTCCTCTCGTTGTGCATCGGTGAGTTTACTAAGACGTTTCCGTTCCTCTAATTCAATGTCCGCACCTTTTGGACGCCTTTTCGGTTGAATATGCTTTCTGCAATGTGCTCTAATGTTACACTGGATGTGCCAAGTGCAAAGAATATTGTGGGAATCAGGAAATACTTCTTGGATGGCATTCATCAAGGCTTGTTCGTTGTCCGTAACGAAAACGTTTGGAATTTCACCCGGATTGTAAAGACTCTTCACCTTGTTCAACATCCAAACATAACTTGGTTCGATCTCCCTATCCATCAATCCCCAAGCCACGGTGAAACTTTGTTTGTCCGATGTGTGACAAGCAATATTGATCAACGACATGTTGTCTTTATTGGTTTTGTAGGTGCAGTCAATCAACAAAAATTGGTGGAAGCATCTTGCAAGTTTAATCATATCCGGATGCGCCAAAAAAATACGTTTCACTTCCCCGTTAATGGTTTGTCTTCTCATTGTGTAGTTGTGTTGCTCACATAACCAAGCCGATTGAGACATAATCAATCGACCATCCCAATCAATATTTATAAACATGGCTTGCGCGGCTTTAACTGTATTCAAAGTAGACAAGTTGTTGGGGTCTTGCTCCCTTATCATAGTGAGGATTTGATTCCCGGTACTTGTGCCCATCATCGCCCTTACAATATCCATTTGATGTGGAGTCAACTTAGCATAAGGAACGTGCCCAACAAGACTTTCCGGAGGATCATGGTTGTGATAACCATTCATTACTTTCATTCTCCAACGCTCATCACGTCCTAGATTATAAAGAAGCTTGAACGGACAATCGGTCTTCTTTGAATGAGTATCGTAAATCCTGTCGGTCTTCTTTATAGGCTTATAACCCTTTGCACTATGACTCTCATCCTTCCTACCGCATTCACAAATCATTTCAAACCTATCCCACCTTGAATTTCGACCCGTGACCACTACGCACATGATCTCTTTTGCACGCACCTCAAGCCAAGCCTTTGCATCTTTCTTCTCTTTCCATGTCTAGACGACAAAGTCACAACAATTAGAAAACCAAACCAAAAGGGATAAAATCATAGATAAATACAAGTGTAGGAGGCATACCAAGTCAGTTACATAGTGTGAGGAGGTATCGGGTCACAAATATGAATCATATTCAACAACATCATCCTCGGGAAGGTCCCCAAAGGGTACAAGCTACAAAGAAGATTGAAAACATTAGTCAACTAAATTGGAAAACTAACAACAATCGGTAGCTCGATGAAAAAGACAAAGTACTGGAAAGAATCACTCGGTAGCTAATTAAGCCACCGAATATAGATGAGGTTTGGCCAATATTCTGTACCAAAAACCAATATGAATCGGTAACCATTTGAGCCACCGAGTATACATTCGGTAGCTTAGAGGTCTACCGAGTGTACATTCGGTAGCTTAGAAGTGATTTCGAGTGACCGAATGGTTACTTTATTGTGCATGTACGGATGGTGGTTGGATATTCGGTGGCTCCATTAATGGTCTGGATCTACCGAATATTCTAACTGCAACACTCAATGCATGCAAACTTTGATTTTTCATACGTCAATCAACCATTACAAGCTAATGGGTTTCAAATTAGAGAGCTACCTGATCATTTGGAGTCGAGTTCACTTCCTTTCCCTTCTTTGATTCTTGATTTTCTTCCAAACACTCTTGTTCATGGCTTTTCTCTAGAATGGTAGAGTTCCAACAATCCATGGCTTCTTTAACGTAAGAGGAATTCGTAGCATGATCACCTTCAAGAGTAGAAGATTCACCCCGCTCAATCTCACTCAAAACAACCATCTCAATAAAAAAAAAAAAAACTTCTTCTTCTTTTTCTTCTTCTTCTTCTAACTCTCTCTCAAAATAACAAAAATAAAACAACTAAGCTAATCGGTGGCTAAGTAGATTAATTTGTAGTTAGGTTAGCTTAATCGGTAACTTGTTTTTGAGTAAATCGGTAGCTTAATATGTGTGGGGGTATTTTAGACACTGAGATAAGGGATAGCCTAATTACACCCGGGTGATCGAATTTTCAAAAAAAAAAATTGTCTGCCGAGATTCTTTTTTGTCCGCCCTGATGACGTGAGGTATTTAATGTTGTTGAGCCCCCAAGTCACAAAAACCAGTCGAAATGTAGATATCAAAAAGATTGTGTCTCATGTGCTGCTTATATGATTAGGTGGTATGATGCTTGCTATGTGTGGGAATGGTTTGTAAGAATGCCCCTAGGGAGCAGATTAAGATATGAAGTGAGACGTCCTCCATTTTGGGAAAATCTACTATTGCTACTTGTTTTGATCTAGCTTTTATTATCTTAGAGGATTATCTTATTGTTCTTAGACAGTGTCATTGATTTCATGTAGGAAATAAGTGTCTAATGCCCACCCTACCTAAAATGTTTTCTAAAGATTTCAATTGGGCATAACCTTTGATTTAGTATTTCATTATCTTGTCGCATCAAATGCTGGAAACACTTGCTCAAGAAAACATAAAAAAAGGGGTACAAGTAGTAGTGACTTGCACATGAACCCCTAGTTTTTATTCACACTGGTGATGGTGATGGTGATAGTAGGAAACCATAAAGGATTTATGATCCAACACCATCACTCATCTTAGTCTCTCTTTAGCACTTCAAAAAAAAATCTTAGTCTCTCTTTTAAACCATTTCTTTATTTGAAACAAAAAGGCAAGAAAAAAAACTTTAATAGGCTGCAACTCTACAAACTCATTTCCCTATTTCTTTTATATAATACCGAAATCGAAAATGATATATGCCACCGGATCCGTCCACCGGATTTCTCCACCAGCTGATGTGGAGTGCTGGGAGTGGTGGAAAACTGAGGCGGGGGCCCCCTGCTGCTCCACCCTTGGGCGTGGTGAAAAGTTTGTGGCGAAAAATGATGCCACCTAGTGGTGAAAACCCTGGTGGAAAAAAAGTGGGGGCCTGTAGCAGTTTCGATAATACAAATGGCAAATGTTATTGTCGGATCAGATGGGACAACTCTACTAATTCATTTCCCTACTCCTCCTAGTAAGATGAATTTTGGTGAGAGAGATAAAATTAACTGTTGAACTTCACATCCCAAAATTGAATTTTCTCTTGAATTAAATGTGAAAGTTGATGTTCAAGTTGATACTTCAGATTTCACAAGAAGGCAATCTAGCGTAACTGAAGATCTCACGAGTGTTCTTCAAATCGATTAAAATTGTGTAGTTGAATCAGGGGTTTGGAAATTGATCTGTTACAAAGTTTAATTGGTGGATTTTGGTTTATTTACAATGGTCTCTAGATATCACAATAGGTTATGATTTTGTTATATTGCGATGACAGTGGTAATTAACATGATGAACTCAACGATAGTAACGGGTATGCCGGTGGAATAGACGATGATGATTGTAGTGAAGAACTAATTAGGATGACATTATCAATGAATTATTATGGGGTTGCTGAACTTTAGGTTTTTCGTGATGGTCTTTGTTAGATCTATCAACATTTTACTAGATCTTCCATCTCCGTGTTAATATTAAATTTCACCCATAAATCTATATCACTACGATTGAAATTAGAGAAAGAATTGGTGAAAAAAAACAAGAGATGGATGAAAAATTGATATGTAGAGCAGTGGATTGATGTGTAGATGGAATTAGAGAAAGATGGTTTTGGTGAAGTGAAGAAAAACTCTGTTTTTTTTTATTTCTCTTTCCTAGGATTAGGACTGATTTCCGACTTATTAACTTCAAAAAGCAAAAAAGTTGTGAAATCTTGTCCATTCAAACAAGTTATAAATTAACTCATGTGCGAAAGCTCGTTCAATTTTATAAAAAATTTAGTAGACCAAGCATATATATATAATAAAAAATTATTCCAACTACAAGTACCTAAATAAACTTTTCCATGCAAATTGACAACATGTGCAACAACACGTTCACTACTAATACTAGATTACCGCTAGCGGTGGGGGGGCCGACCGAAAATTATAGACCAAATTCAGAGAAACGAATGACTTCAAGATAAAGGTCTCTCTACTAAACAATGGCGTGGAATGTTCATTTTACTCAGAATGACAGATCAAATTAACATCGTATGCAAAAAAAGATTGTATGTCATTTCCACAGTAATTTTTTTATGTCAAGTCCTAACTCCTAACCATGTTACTCCATAGAATTGTTTCTAAGGTATATTATAAAACATCAAATTCGATGTCCTTACGCCATGTGTAGCAAAATCTCGTGCATGATACACAGCTGTTAATAAATACAATATAAAAAGAACAAGGATAAAATGATAATTAGACTCATGTAAAAGTAAAAGAAGAGCCTTATCTCTTATTCTCCTTCCGCAACCTCTCTTTCTCTTTTTTTTTTCTTTTTTGCCTTTGCTGAAAGTCTAAACACACTAATCACCACTGTTCGTCTTTTACTCATACATACTCTTTTAACTTCAAGGATGGTGATAAAGATTCAGGGGTTTTAAGATGGAAAATGCGGAGAATTTAAGATGTATGGTTCAAGATGATATATCAGCTGGGTTTTGGGTTTTTTGATAATTCAATTAAAATTCAGAGAATCTCGATATTTTGAAGATAATCCAATCAGGTAAATCAATTTATTTCCCGAATTTCAATTGAAGAACTCTGTTTTTGGGCTCATCGGTAGAAGGGAATCAGAGATTAAGCATGGAGAACATAGGAAATTATGTTTGAATCGGGTTACTGTTCTGAGGTGGTACACCGATCTACCGGTTGACTCGTTGGGTGGGGCGAGCTAGAGGTACGTGGGTGGAAATTCAAGGCTTATGGTTTTTTTTCCTGGATATGGGTCAAGGTCGAGTTTTCCGACCCGCCCTTTCTTCTTCTTCTTTAACAGAGAACTCTGTTCTTCAAAACAGAACCGAAATCAGATCCGAAACAATTGATCAATCTAATGATTATTTCAAAGATTTTCGAACTGTAAATATGTTTGTTTGATCGTAAGTAATCGATGTATGTGATCAATTTTCTTAATTACTTCCAATTTCGACTGATTTTCATGAAATTGTGATTCAATTTTTTTTTCCATGCACAAAGTTTGTGACTGACAAATCATACACTTAACCATCTCATAGAGGACTCCCTTCGGTCGTCCAATAAGTACCTACAAAAGATTTTGTAGGAAAAAATTTACACGTATGCAAAAGCTCGTTCAATTCAATTAATCATCATTCCAAAATCTGCAATGATTTACACATGTGCGAAAGCTCGTTCAATTCAATTAATCATCATTCCAACATCACGTTCACTACTAATACAAGTACCGAGAAAAGATTTTGTAGGTAAAAAATTACACATGTGCAAAAGCTCGTTCAGTTCAATTAATCACATTGATCCGTTTTGGAAGCAACTATCTTTCACTCCAAATCCCTCAAAGAACCCCCAAGTTGCTTTTATGGAAACGCCATTGTGTCATCGGATCGCTACAATGTACGACGAGAATGATTTCTCAAAAGCAGAACCTCCACGACGACTTGGAGGTGGCAATGCACCCCTTCTTAAATTTAGATAAAGAACCAATGAAGCAAAAGCCACCAGGAAGACCGCCAACCCTTAAACCAAGAAAACTAGAAAGACTGGAGTTGAAGGATATGAAGATTTCGGCCACAAAACAGCAGAATTCTTCTGAGTGTGATCCTTCTCCGCATGAGCACACAGATGCTGACTTTGCACCGGATCCGGTTCCAAAAAAAAGGGGACGACCCATTGTTGACAAGGGAGAATGTTCTAGGCAAGTGAAACCAAAGTCGTCGACAAGGGAGAGTGTTGGTGATGTGTTGGTAACAACTACGGTACGTCCTCCAATTCTCTCTCAACATTATTTAGAAGAACTTCCGGAATGTGTACGGAAGTTTGTTTTATCAATCGATGATGTTCCACGTGATGGAAATTGTGGTTTTCACGTCGTTGTGGAGCAACTTGGAATACGCCAACAAGTTTTTGTCGACAACCTCACTCCAGTGGGATATACAAGGAAGAAGATGGGAGAGCAACTCCTCAAGGACAAGGAATTCTATATTGGAATGAATTTGGAAGGTAATCGTAGGGATAAATTGAAACAATTCAACGATGATCTTGCCCGTATTAATGGCCGAAAGAATATGAAGACGGTTGTTCCCAAGTATTGGATGCGTATGCCATGGTGTGGATATCTAATTGCGGACTCATTCGATTGCGTTGTCCATTATTTTTCGATTGGGATGGGTCATTGTTCGACTTTTGTACCTACAAGATCGGTTTGTACGGAGGAAAACGTGGGTAGAAGAGTCGTTATAGCGTTTATAGGCCCCGACCATTTCATTGGTTTGAGGTTAAAAGAAGATTGTCCCCTACCTCCCATGGCAGGGTATTCAACCCATTTTCCAGACAACCACTGTAGTGCTTGGATTGAGAAGTATGCGTCCAACATAGAAGATTGGAAGGTTCAACATCCCCTTCCGAGCGGCACGACTGATGTGGAATAAGGTATGTATCTTAGTGTGGATGAATTTTGGGCCTTTTATTGACAATATATCTTGATTAGAGCAAGCTTTTTGGGTTAAATGAAACTTGTACTTGGAACATATTATGGTAAATGCACTTGTTTGGATTTCTGTTATTATATTCGGTAGCTCCATAATGCTAATTATATACCAGTCGGTAGCTCATACGTATTCTGTCAGTATAAACAAATTTAAGGAAAGCATACTCGGTAGACAATGAAAGCTACCAATTGTATACTCGGTAGATCATTGGATTACCGATTTGTATTGATTTTTGGTACATGATATTGGTACAGATATTCGGTAAGTATAATTTAACTACCGAGTCCATATTCGGTAGCTCGTTTACTAACCCGATTTACCGAATGGTGCATCACCCAAAGGGAAATACAACCTTATTTCAATGCAATTCATCGGAAGTTTCATCTTCTCAATCCCTACTTCTAACCAGACCTTCTAACCTCAGAACTCAGTACTCGGAGATATGTCGGAGCATACGTCTTAAGATACATATAATGTTGTAAATGCTTGAATTCGCCTCCATGTCGTATGTCCCAAAGTACATTGGTTTGTGCCACCTTGAACCACAAGATAAATAGAAGTTAGTTACAACCTTCAAGATTGTATGAACATTGGAAGTGTAAAAATACTCACTTGGTCTTGGATGGAACGAGAGCCATGAGATCGTCTAACCCATTTTTGAATCCGAATATAATCTTTGAAGATCATCTTTAGGTGGTCGAATGCGTCTCTTAAGTCCCTCCATTTACGGCCTTTTGGATTCCCATCTAATTCAACGTGGATTTCTTTAACTCTCTTCCAAAACATTGAGTGGCGTTCTGCTGGTCGTTCAAGGTACACTGGAATAAACGATTTGACAACCATAAGCTCGTCTCCATTGGTGAAACAAATATAATCACTCATTTTTCTTGAAGATAAGTTTTGGTTTTGAGAGGGCAAGATCAGTTTTGGTTGAGTGGAAAAAACGGGTGCAGAAACTAATCTTAAATAGAGGCACCAGCCCCAACGGATACATTTTTCATTAAATTACCGTTGTGGTTGAGAGTTACGAGGTACATTCGGTAGCTTCATATAGTTACCGAATATCTATAAAGTACAAAATTTGAAAGTAAATATATTCGATAGGCAGTAAAAACATATATACTGCCGAATTTAAATTCGGTAACTCCATAGTGTTACCGATTAGCATGTAAACAGAACTAGTAAGTGGCGTGTGGATCATTGACTAATAGCCAATCGGTGATGAATTTCGTTGAGTGCTTTAGCAGCATCTTCAGAATCCATCCATGTCGAAATCTGCGAGCCCCGTTCCGCTGCCTCCATAGCGTCTTGAAAGCTAATTTCTGAAATTGTTAAAAACAAAACTTTAGTGTGCAAATACACCATGATTGGATCTAGATAGAAAACGAGAAGATAATACTCACATCTTCTTCCGAAGTGTGTTCGTCTTGAAATGGAGAACCTATCAGTTGACATATTATACAATGCTCTCTCATACGGCCTTTGATGTAGTCAAATCTATTTGCTAGTTTCTCCCACATGCGTTCTTTGGTATTCCCGGTGATGTTGTGATAATGAACCCCTACACCCTTCCAAAACGAGACGTAACCAGCATTTGGATGCTTATTGTAAAAAATGATGAACGCAGCTACCAACGACCCATCCTCCTCGTCATCCCATTGTGCAATGTTTGTCATTGGTGGATTTTCCATTTCATATAAGTGGTTTGAGCTTACAAAGTTGGGTTATTGGTGTGGCTGTTGTTGGGAAGAAGGTTTTTCTTTTATAGAGATATCCCCAAACGACACTATTTTTGGGTATAAGTGCCTAAAAATTTCCCCGAAAATTTGAATCTTCATATTCGGTAAATCATTTCTCCACCGAATGTACCTAAATTTCCGAATCTTTATATTCGGTAGCTTATACTCCTAATCGAGCTACCGAGTATTGTAGCCGTTCTGAAAATGTGTACTTTTTTTTCAAAATTTATATCCGTTGGGCATTCAACCAAAGCCACCGAGTAGTTGCTATAAATTCAATCCCTCCCCAAACCCATTTCCTTTAAAAAAAAAATTGAAAGCCATCCTATCTTGCCTTCTTCCACAATGGCAAGTTCATCTTCAAATAACAAAAGGGTCATTCGATCACCACAACAAATACTTTCTTTGTTACAGAAACCGAAGGAACCTAGCTCAACACCTCCTCCAGCATCTCCCCAACCAAACTTCGTTTTAGTCGGTACTCCTCCACCATCTCCCCAACCAAACTTCATTTTAGTTGGTACTCCTCCATCATCTCCTCCTCCTCGTACACGTTATCGAAACTTCACTCATAAGCTAGTTCATGAATACTTTTATGAGTGTACTCCATCTCAAAAACCATTATCTCCTCCTCCATCAACACGAAAGAAAGCTAGTTTTGCTCCGTTTACGTTGGAAGAAGATCTACGTCTTTGTAAAGACGTTATGTTCTATTATGAATTACAAAAAAATCGTGGTAAACAAAACAATATATCGAAGTATGTTATATCGAAACCGTGCAAAGACATCAACTGGAACTCCATTTGGAATTATATCGAACAAGACTTCGACCTTCAATCAAAACAATACGTGCGAGATGCAAGAGGCCTGTCAGATCGATGGTGGATCATACACCAAAATGCACGTGATTTTATGCACTTTCGTCGCTTGGTCGGAGCTCAACTTGGGAAAGATGTTACGGAGGATGAAGTATATACTGCGACTTTGAAGGTATGGAAACAAGAGTTGAAGGTATGGAAAGATCTCAACTTGTCAAGATGCTCCAGCAACTGTAAATGGTTGACATCGACCCTACTACCTGTCTTGTTGGGGAAGATGACACACCCAATGAGATAGAGCAAGTACGCCGTAGCCGTATGCCTGCAAGTTTCTTTAGATATCTCCAACCCCTCTTGTTCCCGCACTGCAGTTCCGCTAAACTGCTCCCTTAGTGATTTAAGGTCGAGCTGTCTATTCCTGTATGAGGCACACTTTTTCCACTCCTCCTCATACTTATCCGGGCTCCAACCAAGGCAGTCAAAAACGAGAAGGTTAAGCTTTTTCCAATCAACACAAGGGTCGTAGCCGTCTGCAACCGCCTTGCCCTCAGGCGAGAGTTTAGTGATAACGTGAGCATCTTCTGGAGTGATTGCCATTTCTCCACATGGCATATGCATAGTGTCGGTCTCGCCATAAAAACGCTCGAGGAGGGCTGATATGAAGACCCTATCATGGTCTATCATGGAGTTTTCAACAGCTGGCAACAACCCCGAGGCCTCCACATGCGCAAGAGCTCCGGAACAAAGATCTTCTTTGGGCCACAACTTCATTTTCCTCGCCGAAGATACAGGTTTCAGAATTCGAATTGCTTCCACATGATCCTAGGATAACAACATAAACATGACTATAGGTATGCAACAATAGGTAACCAAATAACTAAAAAAAAAACAAAATGGTTGAACCTCTTACCTCGGCACAATAGATTGATTGCGCCCAAGAGCATTTGTAACCAAAAAGCAATTCACCACCATCGTTAGGGGTTCCAGGAGGTTTTTCGTCATCGTAACCTGCGATCATTTTGAATTTCAAGTGGTCCTTACTTTTCTCCTTACTTTTCTTATTAACATTATCTTCTTCTTGATCAACAGATTCTTCTTCTTCTTGTTCAATCTGAGTTGTAAGTGCATGAGCAGCCCTAGCTTGTTTTCTACTAGCTCCACCTCTACCTGCACCACCTCCACTAGAAACACCTCTAATAGAGTTACCTTCAGCACCTGAAGTCCCTGTACTTGGAACACCCATATCTTGACTCCATCTCTCTGCAGCAGCAGCCCTAGCATCCTTTTTAGCAGCCTTAGCAGTAGCAGCCTCCTGTTCTTTTTGTTTGCGGTGTTTAGCGGTCAATTTCTGACCCCCTTTAGTTCGTGCTGGTAGACTTTCCGGAGATTGGATATTTATATTGTATTCTTCTGGCCTGTCGAATTGTCGCTTTGTTCTAATTTCCTTGGCCCTAATGTATACCAAAGAAAAGAAAAACTTTGATATCAGGTTCTAAAACAAAGTACAAGTGTCTAGCAACACTCGGTAGTACATGTAACTACCGAGTAGTGTAAAATGGAAGGCGCAAAACACTTACTCGGCAACCAAAAAAGAAATCGAGTAAGGAGAATTGACCCTCGGTAGCTTGGTATAGCTGACGAGTACGCATACTCGGTAGCTCGATAAATAAATGAGTTACCGAGTGCTGTTAAACCCTTCGGCAACACAAAAATACTCGGCAACCAAAAGAACTACCGAGTAAGAAAAATTGTTACTCGGCAGGAGAAGTTGCTACCGATTATAGCTTAAAAATTTTACAGATATGACTTATCATACTCGGTAAGTCAAAAGAGCTGCCGAGGAGAGTATAATCCATAAGCACTCGGTAAGCAAAAGAGCCACCGACTCTGTAAATTTTCATACTCGGTAGCTCTATAAGCTACCGAGTTAGGATGTTCATACATAAACCCTAGTTTTTCAGGGCGAAAAATGAAAACCCTAATTGCTAAATTCATACATAAAGCTTGAGAATTACCTCACTGAAACCATTGGATTTGGTGGAACCAATTCTGGTGGAACCACTTCTTTCAATACAGCGTTCTCTCTATCATCTCCTTCGAACCAATTGTTAATTTCTGGGTCGGTGTCGTCTTCTTCGCCTGCAAATTCTCGTTGAATTGAAGGGGTAGTAGAAGAAGAAGATGTTGGACTAGCAGGAGGAGTGGGTTCTTTCTCCTTTCCTTTATTCTTTTTCGGAGCCATTATATCGACGATGAATCGTTATCGAATCGACGCTTAACGACGAATAATCGACAATGAAATCAAATAATTAAGAAGCACCGAATAGAATTGGGAATATGGGTTGAGAATGGTGGTAAAAGAGAAGATAGGGGCGGAATTGGGTGGTGATAGAGGATGAGAATGGTGGTTGTGAAAGAAAAGGGGAAGGGGAAGGGAATAGGAGAAGGGGAGGAGAAGAATGAAGTAATTTATTCGGTAGGTTTAGGTTAAAGCATTTAGTAAAGGGTAGTACAGACATTTTACTCGGTTGGGAAAGGGTACAACCGGTTTTTCGCCCACCCATTTAGCCACCCCTTAACGCGTCAAGCTGGATGGGCGAATAATAAATGTCTGCCGAGATTCTTTTTTATCTGCCCGGATGACACGAGGATTAAATACTAGTGAGGAAGGCATTGTCCCCAAATTAGGAGCTCATTAGGAGATTTTATTGCCGGTGGTCATATTGTTACGGTTACGCAGGCTACAATCAGCTGCTGCACCACACTATGCAAGTTTATTAGAGCAAGCACTATGGTGCACTTTTTAGATGAATAGTAGGTAAAATGACATACATTATATGTAAAAGCTCTGAGATAACATAAAAGTTGGTTCACATGTGCTACAAGTTTTATGTTGTTTTTAAGGGGCGTACATTCAGTGTAGCACCCTGAGGCCACTCGGTGGACGCCAACGTCCTTTAAGTGTACGCCCAATTTTTGGCGCTCACTGAGTCGCCGCCGCTCTTCTTCTTTTTTTGACTTTCTTTAACTCACACCCCCCTTTACACCCCATATAAACTACTTATTCAGTTTTCTATCTGTCAATTAGAACCCTAAAAACAGGGGTTTGTTGAAAATATCCAACATTTCATTCATTTTTCACTCTAACTCTCACTCAAAGTCTTTCATTTCAGTTCAATATGGTTATGAATTTTACTACGGAAGAAGATATTGCACTTATAAATTCTTATTTTATCAGCACGATGTAATTTAAATTTTATTTTATCAGCACGATGTAACTCAATTAATTTTTAATGCAAGTATGATTGAGTGAAACAATTTGAAAATTAAATTTTGGGTGAAAAGGGTTGGGTGCGAGTGAAAACGGAGTTTATAGGGTGTCTCTTAATATATGGTGTTTGTGGTCAAAGTCAAACCTTGACTGGGGGCGGACACTCAGTGGCCGTCCCCGAAAATTGGGCGGCTATTCAATGGCCGCCTCTCAACCATAGTACTTGCAATTTGGCTTGCTTTTTTTTTTTAAATTAAGATTTGAGTAAAAAACACAAAAAAAGTAGCACCATAGTACTTGCTCTTAACAATTTTTTTAAATAGTTTTGTATTTGTTGTTGTGAATCAGATGTATTAGTTTGTTCCTTAAGTTTTCACAATACCCCTAGACCCTAGTAGCGACATATATCACGTCTTTGATCCTGTCTTAGTCTTTTGGTTTTCACCATTACACGTCTGCTAGGTCTACCACTCAAGAGATGTACACTTCGATCTTTCAAAGCAAAGAAGATTATTTAGTAGGTCCTGTGCACAACAAGTATAGTTTCACCATCAAAACGTGTTCGCCCGTAAAAAACTGAATGTGATACTATAACAGTGATAATGGAAAAAGAGATAGGCTAGGCCTACTATAACAGTGATAATTAATCTTTACTATTATTAAGCAAAGCCTTTTATAAGGCACTTTTTACTAAAAGGTCAATGCATACAAAAGTTAGAAAAAATAATTTGAGGTCAAAATTGTCAATTTTCAAATCAAAATTTAAGAAAGCAAATGAGTAGTACAGTGCTACAGTTCAGAGTTCTTTTTCTTTTAGGGAAGCGTAGTAACCGACATTTTAGAAATAAAATTGAAAATTGAAATAGCATTATTTTCCCTGTCACTCACTTTATCTTTACATCTTCTCTTTAGGATTAAGACTGCAATCGATGTTTACACATGATTACCACTTTTTTTCCTTTCACGTGCGAAGCACGTGCCTTATTCTAGTGCAAATTTATATAACATGTGCAATAGCATGTTCACTACTAAAATAAGTACCTATAAAAAGTCAATAGTTAAAGTCAGTAGCATGGCCCACTTTTGTTCCTAGAAAAAAAAATCAGTAGTTAAAAACAAATACAAGTACACACATAAAAACTTTTCCATGCAAATTTACAATATGTGCAATAGGATGTTCAATATTAAAACAAGTACTTACAAAAATCAATAGTTAAAGTCAGTAACATGGCCCACTTGTGTCCCTTAGAAAAAAAATCGGTAGTTAAAAACAATTACAAGTATCCATATAAACTTTTCCATGTAAATTTATAACATGTGCAATAACACGTTCGCTGCTAAACTAAGTACCTACAAAAAGTCAATAGTTAAAGTCAGTAACATGGCCCACTTGTGTCCCTTAGAAAAAAAAATCAGTAGTTAAAAACAAATACAAGTATTCACATAAACTTTTCCATGTAAATTTACAACATGTCCAATAGGACGTTAAATACTAAAACAAGTACCTAAAAAAATCAATAGTTAAAGTCAGTAACATGGCCCACCTGTGACCCTTAGAAAAAAAATCAGTAGTTAAAAAAAATTACAAGTATCCATATAAACTTTTCCATGTAAATTTATAACATGTGCAATACCACGTTCACTACTAAAATAAGTACCTACAAAAAAATAATAGTTAAAGTCAGTAACATGGCCCACTTGTGTCCCTTAGAAAAAAAAATCAGTAGTTAAAAACAATTACAAGTATCCATATAAACTTTTCCATGTATATTTATATAACATGTGCAATAGCACGTTTACTACTAAAATAAGTACCTACAAAAAGTCAATAGTTAAAGTCAGTAGCATGGCCCACTTGTGTCCCCTAGAAAAAAATCAGTAGTTAAAAACAATTACAAGTACCCACATAAAAAAATCTATGCAAATTTACGATATGTGCAATAGGACGTTCAATATTAAAACAAGTACTTACAAAAATCAATAGTTAAAGTCAGTAACATGTCCCTTATCTTTTTTCAAACTAAAGAAGAGATAAAGGTGAGACAATTCAAAAATTAATTTTCTATTTGATGTGTAATTCAAAATCAATTGATTAAGATGGACATTAAACACCAAAATTTTGATACTTTTGTTTCCCAAATCAGATTAGTTAGAACGGTTATCAAAATTGTTCTAAAGACAAACAACTAGAAGACAAGGGAGTTACATTGATTAGTAAGAACGGTTATCAAAATTGTCCCAAAGACAAACACTAGAAGACAAGGGAGTTACATTACATTGGTAAATCCATTTATATTGTAAATACCCTTTTGTTATTCTTTGCCCCCGTGCATAGGATAACAGCTCATTAAATGGGGTTGGGATTAGAAGTTTTATCTCGAAAACAACTCAATGAATATTTTAAAGATTATCCTAATATATATCATTGTATTTCCAGTATTACCCTTGAAAGTCTTGGAGAAGAAATGTCGTTTGTCTTATTTCTCTCGCTCTCTCTTCCTCTCTCTCTCTCTCATGTTTGCTCAGAGAAATAAAAATGGGTTACATACTGGGAAAATCAGATTAATTTGTGAAAAAAAAAAAAAATACTGGGAAAATCAGATTAATTTGTGATAATAAGAGAAAGTGAATCTAAAGAGAAGTCTAGTCTTTTTCTTAACACTTCTTCCTTGTAGAATAGATTTTTTTATCTCCGGGGAAGGGTTATCATCAATCTTAGAATTAATATCCATATCATTCAATTGGTCATCGATTTGACCCAGCAGATCTCCATCATCAGAACAATATGCCTAAGGTGATAAATTAGATCTAACCATATGAGCATTAATAAACCTTCTTTTGCTCATATGCCCCAGAAGATTGATCAGAAGATCCTCCAGCATTAATCAGTCCGGAAGAATAGGCGGTTTCCCCAATTTTCTCAATCGCCGGCCGAATACACGTTTCCCATCTTAATACCGTGATAGAGATTAAAACAGATACCTGGAAAGAGTTCACATCAATTAGTGAAAAAAAATATTTTTGAGTTTTCATTCGATTTAATCCATTAGGCACTCTTTATGATCAGTTTTAGCTGATAACCAGAGATTGATTTCCATCAAAACAAGTAACTTAAACAAAGATTGCTGATTTCGATTGATTTAATTGTTTCTTTCCTTTAGTATGATCAAATTATGTAATTATGTAATTCGTGAACAGTTGTTCATTTCCTTATAAATTAGTCTAACCAACATAATTTTTTTTTTGTTATCAGTTAGATTTTCCTTCATCATCTGATTAACCATCAGATTGAAAATAAAAAAGGAACACCAAGAGAGTCGGAGAAACCGAGAGAAGATAGAGAGATTAATTTTTAATAGAAGGGCGATAATGGAAATTAATATTTTTACCGATACTCGAGACAGGAATTTTCGCATCCCTATTTTATATGCAAAATAATAGTAATTAATAGCCTGTTAACCTATGCATGGATGCATAGGTTAACAGGACCCTTGTAAATATTAGAAGGAAGGCAATTAGTAGTGGGGCAGGAAGAACTGATTCTCCTTTTACTTAATTCTTTTGGCAAGGAGAAGTATATATCAAATCTAGACAAAAAAAAAAGGGTAGGAACACATTTGATATGAATCTGATAAGAATTAAGGTGTTCACACTAGGTGAACAGTAAGTAGGTGTTTACTCCAATAGAAATAGTAGAGATAAATGATGTAATTTTCCTTTTCCAATAGAAATAGTAGAGATAAATGATGTAAGACAAAACTGAAGAAAGAGTGAGGTGTAGGCTGACTTTAAAAAGGTCAAAATCAAATCCTTACTATTAGCAAACCCTTTTTAAAGGCACTTTTTACTAAAAGATCCATGCATACAAAAGTAAGAAAAAAATAATTTGAGGTCAAAATTGTGAATTGTCAAATCAAAATTGAAGGACATAAATGATTTATACACCACGGGTTGCACAACCAGACACAACAAAGGGGTCCCCACTGAACCACAAAACCCAAACCCCTTCTTTTCTGGGGTGGCGGGTTGGTGGGGCCCATTACTCTCTCACACATTTGTGTTGGTTGTGTAACCCGTGGTGCATATATCATTTCTGATTTAAGAAACCAAAGGAGTAGTACAGTGCTACAGTTCAGAGTTCATTTTTTTTAGGGAAGCGTAGTAACCGACATTCTAGGAATATAGAATTGAAAATTGAAATAGCATTATTTTTCCCTTTCACTCACTTTATCTTTACATTTTCTCATTAAGGATTAAGACTGCAATCGATCTTTATAAACATTTTCGCCTTTGATTGGATTGTGGCAAATTACCACTTTTTTTCCTTTCACATGCGAAGCACGTGCCCTATTCTAGTTAAATTGGAGAGAGGAATGTTTTTTATAATGGAATGTGACACTACAATAATCAATGTTTTGGATTGTTGTATTTAAGCTGGGTTTTGTAGATTTCGATCGAGTTAAACGTGCTTTCGCACATGTGTAAATTTTTGTCTAAAAACTATTTTGTAGGTACTTGTATTATACTATTAGGTTCTTTTATTAATTTTTTATTGTGTTTAAGCTTGATCC
>JAJJMA010161009.1:0-15260 GCA_023529015.1 Papaver nudicaule | reverse complement strand
TCAACATGACGATAAATCAGCTCAGGAGATGAAAGAATATATACAAACAGAAACATGCTAATGAGATACAAAATCGGGAAAATGGGCGGAGTCATCCATCATTGTTCTGACTTCTGACATCCATTCCAACCTCCATTCAGTATAGGATCAGTGTGACGACTAGAAAGACCTTGAAGGTTGAATTAAGTTGCTACATCGGATTTAAATAACGATCAAGTTTCTGTTTAAACATTCCAATGTAATCGACACGAAAATCTCTATTAAAGTGAAATGCAAACACTAAAAACGACGCACACACACTTAAGCATTTGAGGAAGTTTATAAAATTACCTTTTTTTCTGGACTGGACAATGTACAGTAGAACCCCTATAAAATAATCCGTGATAAAATAATATTCGCGCTAAAATAATAAATTCTTCCGGTTCCGAGTCGGGGCCAACGTACTAAATTAATAATTCAATAAATTTATAAATTAATAACTTTTTGAAGTTGTATATAGATCCCATTTTATATATAAATTAATAATACTTTAAAATACATAAAATTAATTTTACATTTATGATATTTTAGTAAAGATTGATTTAATTGTGACTTGAATTTTCTTAAAATTGATATCACATTGAATTTCATCGTGGACTTTCATTAACATTAGACTTCGATTTTCTTGAAATTGACGTCACATCAAATTTTATTTTCGATTTTTATTAACATTAGAAGAGTTTTTGGCGTTATAGATTCATGATGCAACAGAAAATATATAAATTAATAATTATTATATTATTGATTATTTAATATCGCAATAATATAATAAACTTTGCCGGTCCCGACGCTATTATTTTATAGGGGTTATACTGTATCAACGCGACACCTAACTTCAGGCTGAACATAATTCTTCCCCCGGTAAACAATTCAGGCTGAGGAAGCTATCTCTTTTGCATACTCATGTACTTCACCAGGTCTACAAGGCTTACAAAACACCTTAGGTAAATTATACAAGCTTCAATTGGAATAAAATTAACTAAATATACATACCAGCAAGATTATATAACATTCAAATATAAACTTAGGCAAGGATTTAAGCACTTTGAATATGAAAATCCGCAAAATCACAAATTTGGGTGACTCTAATCTAGGGTTTCTCCATCAAATTCAAATATCTACTCTAAAGTGTTCTAATCTAGTAACAGACTATATACCCGTTCTAGGGTTTCTCCATCAAAATCCTAATTTTTCCATTCATAAATTATAAATATTAGAAACAACAGACTATCTAGAGATGGAGAAGACGAAGAAGTATTGAGAACGGTGGTAGGATTTTGTCGAAAGAAGAAGAAGAAGAGAAGTATTGTTGGTAATTCGGGTGGGTTATATTAACGGGTCACATTAACTATAAGACTAAACGGCACTGTAGCTAGGGTTAGTTGGTCTGGTTAGATTCTGGTTGTAACAGTGGAATCGGTGGCCAGCTCGAGCCAAAATTCCAAGAGGACATGGGTTAGGCTTTTTTGACTCGGTGATCATAGGATTAGGATAGCTTGCTACAGTCAGTTATCGTTGCCATTTTCTCATAAATATATATGTGGGACCGGATTTTAATTTAAAAAGATTTGTTAAACTAAAAAGTAGGAGAGATTTTAGATTTATAGATGGAATTTCCATCGATGTCAATGAAAAACAATCGACGATGGAATTTCCATCGACGATAGATTTTTCATCTGACGTTGCTAAGTTGCATATTTGCAACTTTGCAACGTCAAAATAGCTCTTTGCTAGTTCCATAGCCCACGAAAACACTCATAATTTGTGTTTTATGTGCTCTATAGGAACTAGCCTTATGAATTTTGTCTTCTAATATGGTTAACAATTGTTACTCTCTATAAAGTCAGATTTTAAAGGAGGAAATTAAACAAGAGGAAATTGAACAATTGCCCCTCATTCTGTTGGGCTTCCACAATTATCCCTCGAGGGTTAAATTTGAAGTCCACAACCTTCTAGAAGAAAATTCATTTATCTTTAATACCAGGATTGCCCTCTCGTATATATTATTAGATTTTTTTTATATGAAAGTATAAAGAATTTCACCGCCACTACCAGTACCACCTCCACTCTGGAACCTCCTCTAATTTCGTCGCCGCTAGCATCAATCGCACCACTAGGTCCAACGCCACCTCCATTACTTCCAACTAATTCACCACCAGCAGCCGCAACACTTTCCCAAACAATTGATTCAACTGCAAAATTGGAGCATAGAAACAATAGGTTCATTTCGATTTCAAATGGATTTGACTTGAAGAACCTAAATCTCCATTAAAGACGAACACATCGAGAGAATCAAAGTTCTATTAGAGAGATTCAGCTGCAGCAGATATAATGCATATCGCTTCCAGAACAAAGGTAAAACGACAATTATGTGTTTTAATTAGGGTTTAGTACATGATTTATTGTTAAATTTGGTTTGATTTTTTTTTTTTTGTTGAATTTACAGTCTTATTTGAATGATGTTAAAGGTCAGATAATTGTTACGCATTGGTAGTACTGTTAGAGGAGTTAGCTATGATTCAGGAGGTGTTGCTGGTGGAGGAGTTGGTCATGGACTAGAGGTATTATTGGTGTTAGAGGTGGTGTTGTTACTATGTAATATGGATCTCATAGCAATGAACTAGTTCAGGTGTTCTTGTTGTTGGAAATGTCAGTCTTAGTATCTCATTGCGATTTTGTATAGTTTGAACATTGCATACTACAACACTTAAAGCTGATGAAAGCCATCTCGAATCCATTGTATTTCTTGTAAATCTGGTTTATGTGAATGGGGTATACTGAACTCGTGCAAAGATAAAATGTTATAAATTGGTTCAATTAATGTTTGTTGTTACACAGGCAGTAACTGCTAGTGTTCAACAAGCAGTGCAACACACCGAATATTGAATCGAATTGGTCTAATCAAAAGGCTCGACACTGTATCTGCTGGAAAGGTAATTACTACTTGCCTAAATCATAAGATGTCCTACTCTAGCTTGTTTCTATCAGAAATATTTAAATTCAAGTTGCATTTTTATTTAAGTTGTATGCATCTCTTTATAGATGTATGTAGAAATAGATATGGCGAGACTTGTCAAGAACCTTTCAAAGATCAAAGAGGAGCTGGGTGAGATGGCCGAGGTGACTGATTTGATGCAAGAAATTGTTGCAAGTATCCTGGAAAGAATAATATAGGGTGTAGTTAATAACATTTTCATTTCTGAAATTTTCTATAGAACCCAAGCTGAAGGCTCGGGTTTTCTTCAAACCCTTAATTAATTTTTCATATATGAATAATCCAAAATAAAGGATTAGTAGTTTGTGGCCGTTGATTTTCATCTGATTTTAATTCAATATTTTCCTGATGGCCACTCTACCCTTTTGCTACCGTATTTACTAACGAATTAATTGAAATTTTAGTCTTACCAATTTTTGCGGTCAAAATAACAACTAAATTTATGGATCGTATCTTATATACATGGGATCGACTCATTCCTAACATCCATCGATATACAGAAAATAAAAAAGCAACTAGAGGAGATTGTTTCCGCGCAACCGAGTTTGGAGAAGGATCACTACAGACAACAATTCATTAAAGCTGTAAATATGCGATATAGCATGTTGATTGTTGATTACTTACGGTTCATATTTTTTTTGTGATATCCATAGTTTTCTTTTTCGTTGCATGCCTATTCTTTTTAGTATTTTTGTATAGTGGAGGTAGTTTTTTATGTGAGTTTTTCCTTGATCTCGGTGCTATTCCTCTTCTAGATTTTTTTCCTGTTTGGTGTTTTGAATTATTCACCCCTTCATATAGTTTTGGCACCAATCTCAATTCATATACCATATTTGGAGAGTTAATCATTGGATCGAATCACAAGTTGCCATGAGTATGTATTTAGGTAGCATCGTTTATCACACCGATTTCAATTAGTAACCTTTTGTTTGTTTGTATTGTTAGATTAATCCATGACATCTGTATGGAAATACCAATTGTATTGTGAAGAATGGTGTGTTGGTCGGCCTTTGTTCTATTGGTATGTGAAACTCAATAACTTATTTAGCCTCATGTTCATAAACTGACTTGGGCTTAGTTCTTGTGCTTGATCGAATATAGTTGGCAGGGCAACTGTCTTGGATTATTTCTCTCAATTTCTGCTTTGATTATCTTTGTTTTTTCATAATGTTCTTAGTGTTGTCTTGGCTCAAATGGGTAGGTTCTCATGCGTTTTAGTTGAAAATTTTATTTCTCACTCTTGTTTTGAGTGAAAAAAATATATTTTTTTCACCCGATTCATAACTTCTTTTTTCACCATTTTTATGAAAGATAAATTCATTTCACCTTTATTTTGTAAAAAAAATCTATTTCACTTTGTTTATCAGCGAAAAGTGAAAATTTTGACTTTGAAACATATAATAAACTCTTTTTTTCACGCTAACTGATGTTTTGACTTTATACTAATCCTTGTGAAAATGTGTGTTTTCTTTTACCTCGAGTGATAATTTGTGCTTTCAAAACACTTTTGATTTTGCTATGATAAATGCAAATTTGAAAGTAAAAAAGAATGAGTGAAAGAATGTATCTTCACTAATGTTTGAGGGAATTTGCATTTTGAATTTTTTATTTTGACCGTGCAAGAGAAAATGTAGTAAAAAAACAGAAAAAATGGGGAAAGAAAAACAAATCGTGAAAGGAAGAGGAAAGAGAAAAGTGAAGAGTGAAAGATGGAGAGATTAACTGGAAAGAGAAAAAAAAATTAAAGGAAGGACAACTAAGTAAATGCATGATAATTTAAATAATTATGGGTTCTTGATATATGTCATTTTATTGGTGGGTTTGAAGAATATAAATTAATTTTGTTGGGCTAAACATATTTTTCCCCTTTTTCATTTAATATCTAATTAGGTCAGTTGGAAAGTTTCTTGCTTTCATGGTATAATTAACGTGTTTGACTATGGTATAGGCAATAATGTTTTTTAATGCCTTGATGTGAATTACAGATGGAAACTTTAGTAGAAATGCAAAACTGAAAAAGTAGCCTTATGTATTAACTTTAAGAGTTAATCGTGATGGACTGAGGGGTGTCAAATTTTTGACACCCTATGTGAGAGCAAAGGGACCCCCCCCCTGCTAATTCAGGGGGTGGGTGGGTCAGGTAGTTTCCTCTCACATCCGGTGTCAAATTTTTGACACCCCTCGGTCTCTCTAGACTTGCTGTAACTTTAATCTCACAAAGACGGTGAGAGTCGACATTTGCTATCCGAATTTTAGTATGTGTAGGTATGTATTTTGTATTAAATTATAACATTAGACACTAATGTCAAGCTGATTGAGTACCGTTTCCTCTTTACAAAAAATATCTTGTCTATGCTGCAATGTGAGTTCATGTCCATAGAGAACTCATTTTTGGTTCGAATTTATCTCGCATCAACATTTATCTTGTTTGAACAAATGGTGTATCAATAATTCGTGGTAAGTCAACATTTGTTTTTAATGAGGAATATAGAAGCGATTAAGCCTATATTTTTAGTCTTACTGAAACTTCTCTAAATTATTGGTCTGTGTGTAGTTACTTATTATCCCTCCTGGTTCTTAAAAAGTGTGTTGGCTTTATTAGGATTTGGTATATTTGTACCCTCAAGAAGAATCTGTGGTGCAATGGTAGCACAACTGACTCCATGTCAGAAGATGCGTGCTCGACTCACGCTAGGTTCACTAAAGATTACTGGGACACTTTTGATACCAACTAGGTAAGTTGGCTCCAGCTTTTGGCGTCATCTTAGCCAGTTGAATCCACTTTTAGTTTGCCATCTTGGATATTTGGCTTTGTGTTTGGTGCCAGCTTGCCTTGTTGGCTCCATATTTAGCACAAGTTGGCTATCCATTGGTCCAACTATTTGAGATATATCTCTACTATCGATTTTAGATGTTCGCATATTTTCCGTGAAGGCAATGCTGTTGCAGATCTTTTGGCAAAACATGGGGCTTCAATGACTTCTACTTGGTGGAATCATCCTCCTAATTTTGTGAGATACAAGCTTGGTGTTGACAGATCCAATCTGCCAGTTTACAGATTTAAATAATTGTAATTTATTTTCTTTGTTTTGCTTTCCTTGTTTTATTTTACTTTATTTTCCCTCTCTGTATCCCTGAGGTCAGGCCTAGCCCCCCTCTTTCTTTATTGATGATTTTAATAAAATTCTTCCCAGTGTGCCAATGCCATGGGAAGCTTACTTTAAAAAAAAAAAGTTGGCTCAGTTTTTTTTTTGGTATGTACTACTTAGTGCCAACTTGCCTAGTTGGCTTCGTATTTAGTTGTGCCAACTTACCTAGTTGGCTCCGTGTCTAGTGCCAACTTCCCTAGTTGGCTTCTTATTTAGTGATGCCAACTTATGCTAGTTGGCTCATGGCCAAGGTCGTGGCCACATCTGCCACGCGCCATATTCATGGCGCCATGAGTCCTGGCCTTGGCCATTGGCTCAGTTTTTTGGTATATGTTACTTGTGCCAGTTGGCTCACTTGTTGGTGCCAAGTCGGATAGTTGGCTTCTTTTTGGTGCCAACTCTTAGTAAAAAAAAATTGTGTCAACACGGCCAGTTGGTTCCATGGTAGTGGTGGTGGTGATAGTTGGCGATGGTAGTGGTAGTAATTTTTTGTGTCAACTCGGCTAGTTAATTCCATTGCGGCGGCGGCAGTGGGGTGCGGCAGTGGTAGTGGAATATGGTGGTGGTGGCGGCGAAATATGATGGTGGTGGAATGTGGTGGTGGTGGTAGTGGCGGAATGTGATGGTGGTGGTGGTGGTGGAATGTTGTTATGGTGGTGGTGGCGGAATGTGGTGGTGGTGGTGGTGGTAGTGGTGGTGGTGGAATGTAGTGGTGGTGGTGGAATATGGTGGTGGTGACGGTAGTAGTGGTGGAATGTGGTGGCGGCGGTGAAGCAATGTGGTGGTGCCGGTGGTGGCGGAGGTGGATGTATTGTTGGTGGTGTGATAGAGAGATGGGTGTAATTAGTAGAAGAAGGATTATATAGGAAAGAGTATTTGAGTAATCTTAATTTGAGAGGATAAGGTGAGGGGTATTTGTAAATTTGTATAAGGATATTGTGAAGGACTTGATTTTGAGGGGTATTTAATTAATGAACCCTCATCTTAAAGCACTCTAAGGCTGTGTTTGGATGAGAGTGATTTTCTTTTAAGTTTCCTATGCAGTTTTGTGTGTACCCACCACACCAAGCTGAAGCCTGTGTTGTACGAACACACCTAGGATGTTGTTGTAATTGTGTTGGACATTCCATCGGACATGATACCTGTCAGACACGCGATGGATACGTCACATCATGTGTTTATGAATTCGGCATTGGATATTTTGCAGACATGGGACATCACACGTCATTAATGATTCATGCTGATTTGAAAAACCAATATATGAACTAAATATGGTGTTAATTTTTTTCGCTTTTTACTCCAATTCAAGCATTATTCGTGAAAGACTTAATCGTTATTTCATATTATTAATTTTATTTAATCAGTAGTCAGGTATCTAAAAATAAGAACAACCATTTTGTTAAGTAGATTGAAATCTCATTTCGATGGTATTTATAATACATGTATAACATGTCCTGTTTTTTTTTTTTTTTAATATTTGTCACGTCCAAGTCACCATGTCTCGTGTCCATATCAGAGCAACATAAGCTGAAATAAACCGTTTAGAATCAGTTGGACTGGTCAAGACCTGACTTTCATATTTACAATCTGTATTCTTCCTAAGGAAAATAAAAGCGATGCCCAAAGCTATGGAGGGGGGGTATATGGTTGCTGATAGGTACTCAAAACACCTATTCAAGAGTACCTAATTGATACATTTATGTCCGCTAAATCCTCATATATTGTTTATTTCAACCATTTTCTATTTTGTAGGTATTTTGAAATCTTATTTTATAAAATGAAGCAAAAACAACTTAATTCACAACTTGGAGTCATATGGAGTTGACGAGGTTGAACACAAGAAGGATACAATCTTAAAGGTGTTGCAACCTAGAATTACTAAGGGCAGGACCAGATTACTAAAGGCAGTCATATGGGAGTGAGTACAGATTACTGAGGCACCCAAACTATTTTACTCAGGGCAGCCAATTACCAAAGTAAAGAAGGGGCACCACTACAGATTGAGCGCCCGGTTATTCCCAACCTCAGTAAAGCGCTAAGGGGCATCATCTTATCTTATCTTTAAAAATAAGACGCAGATTTCTTTTGTTTCTTCAGATCTATTCTGCGACTGAAGCTTAAAGTCAGAGTGGGAGTGCAGCTGCAGAGCAGTGGAGAGGAACTGAAATTGATTAGATGGCCAAGCAATAAAGGTTCAAGCTGTGGATTAGAAGCTATTGGGAGCTGAAGATAGAGATGGGTATGGTTCAGACGGCAAGAGCTTGTGAAGGTTGTCTGAAAATCGATGTTCACAGAGAGGGGTTCAAGCTTTGGTGATTGAAGAATGAGCTAGAGATATGATTAATTGAAAAGCTGAGGATGTTGTTTTGGCTGGTTGTTGTGGGACTCAGGGTTTGAATTGCTGCTGCTGTTGAGGTTGTGGGTGACTGAAGAAGAGATCAGAAGAAGAAGGAGAATGGGAATTGAAGAAATTGAAGCTGTATTTGAGCTCAGGAGATGGTTTAGAGAAATGGGTTCTGGTGATTTTTGCTTTGGATGATTGTTTGGTTATGAATTTGATGTGTTGATGGAGCTTGGGTCTGTGAGATTGGGATTCTGAAATTTCTATTGTCGGATTCATGTATCCCACTGAAGAAGAAGATGGTGAGCAAGTGTTTCGAACGTGTGGTGTGTTGCAGGATGTAAGTTCTGTGGAACCGACGGGTAACTGAGGAAATGGGCTCGTCTGTGTTTTGTTTTTGGGCTCAGAAAGAGGTTAATGGGTCAGTGTTTTGGAAAGTGGGCTTCAGGGATATATCTGGTTTAGGAAAGAATCGTGCTTTGAGCCACCCTGAAATTCTGCGTCCCCTCCCGCCCTATAAATTACGTAAATGCCATTGCTATGAAATGTCTAAGTTATCCTTCAATTAGCACTAGAAATTACTAGTATACCCTTTAACTAATTAATCTATATATTCTTAATCCTATTCCTAAAACAAAAAAAAAAAAACTTCTCTTCTTCTTCTTCTTCTTCTTCTTCTTCTTCTCTAAATCCAAAACAACGAAATTTGTCGCGAAATCATCGAAACTCGTCGATTTAGGAAAATTAATCGTCGTGCGTCCTATATAACATGGTGAGGACGAAAACAAAGGCTGGAAATCGATCCAAACATCCAGAATCACCATCAGATTCGTATGAACCCACTCTTGCCCAAGTTCAACTTCAAAATCGAATCGAGCGTGAAAAAGACGAAATGGCCGCGATTCGAAGGTAATTTCGCAAACCCATTTCATCATATTTGATTATTATGGTGTGTGATTGAATGATTATGTTGTTTCCATGGATGAATCGAGAGATTTAGTCGAAAAAACACACTTTCAGAGCCACATTCGGCCCCTAGAATAGGGGCCGAATGCTCCATTTTCCCAGAGAATGAAGAACAGTTCGGCCCCTATTCTAGTTTTTTTAAGGGCCGAATGTGGATTCGGCATGTATTTTTTTTTTTCTTTTTGGGGCCGAATGTGAGATCGGCCCCTGAATGAAACTACAAATAGGGGCCGAATGTGGGAGGTTTTTTAGCTGCCGCAAGGCGCATATAGAATGTAGGTATCAAACTTATGTGTTCCACCTCCCATGCATGTCCAACAGGTGGAGAAGTAAATGCTAATCCTTTTATTTAAATGGCATAAAGGACGCAGAAATCCATTCAATGGAAACCAACAGCAGCAACAATAACTAGGTTTCTTTTCTTATTTGGTTTTGTTTGTTTGAGAATCAATTTGGAGAATTAGGGTTCGTTATTAATTGAGAAGATTTTCATGTTACTGATTCATAGAAATTGCATTTGAAAGAGAAGGTAAATCGAAAAACCTAGTTCAAGAAAGAGGAAGAAGAAGAAGAATCGTATGTTGCTGAGAAGAAAGATGAGCAGTTGGGCTCAGAATCGGTCTTATTTCAATTTCATTTTCATTGGGTTAGTATTATTTGTTTCTCTATCACGGGTCTTTCTCCAATTTCAATTTTTATTGGGTTTGCCCAAATTTGGTCTCTTAATTAATTAATTGCTTAGATTGATCATATTTTGCGTGTAGTTTGATCTTGATTTTGTTGATGTTAGAATTCTTATTAGGTGTTGACTGTGTATTGTTGTGTAGTAAATTCCTGCTCGTACACAGCATCCTGGCTTTATTTCGCCAAGGGATTATGATGTTCATGAACAAGCATTATGGTGGATTGAAAGCTTCTGCAGTCGTTGAAATGACAACGGTGGAATTAAAGACAGGACGCCTAGCAGCAGAAAAGAAGCCAGCTAGAGAAGAACAGTAGGAGACACATATGCAATGGCGGATATTATTCCATGCTCAAGATGCAATGAGAAGAGAGTGGGCCTGCACAACAACTTCCACAAAGCAAATCGCGTTGCCGGTCAATTGGAATGTTTGAAATGCGGTAAGACATGGTTTTCCCCTAGCTTTCTACTTTGCCAAGCTTGCTAGCACAACCGCACAAATGTCTCTTCTTATTTATTTAATTATATCATGTTAAGTGTCTTGTGAACTGTGAAGCAAACATATTCTTATACCTGCATTAACATATGGGTGTCTGCCAAAGGTCTAGATGAGTTGTTGATGAAGTTTGGACGTGTGAAACAGGTAGAGAATAGAGGTTGATGTTGGGTCATTTTATGGTATGTAGAGAAGAGGTGGAGCTTGTTGTTTGCTTGCAAGAAGATGTGGCTGCAGTCATGGTTGCAGCTGGTGTAGTCGTGGAGCTGCTGTGCCTGTTGTGGTGTGTTGGAGTGAATATGGCAGGGTTGATGATGTTTGGGTGCAGTGGTGTTTACAAGTTGTTGTAGTACCAGTGATGGGTGATGAATGGATATGAGTGGAGCTACAAGATGTGGACTGGTGTTGGCTTGCGACAATGGAGGAGACTGAAACTGTTGTAATATATAGTCAATTTGCTGTATGATTGACAGTGGAGAAGGATTTTGTAGTAATCTCTGTTGTACTGTAATTTTAATTATCATGTTAACTCAATGGAAATGCACCATTTCTCATTCAACTAATTCACCATCTTTATCTACTATCTCCTCTACATTTTCTTCTAAGTTGTTTTCCATTAAGTTTTTTGCTTTCATTTAGCTTCAATATCACGATAAAGAGTAACACCATTTTCTACCAAATCAGCAAGCTCACCAAATTTAGTACACAGATCATGGTAACACTTTGTGGCATCATTGTTAGTCCAACAACTAAGACCCACTTTAACCCTTTGTATGAGCTATATGACGTCTTTGAGGGCCGAATGTTTATCGTGAGGGCCGAATATACATTCGGCCCCTATTTCCATATACACGTTAGGGGCCGAATATGCATTCGGCCCCTATTGTTGGGATGGGTTACAGGCCGAATGTTACACTGTCCTCCCCTACTATGTACACCTCAACATTCGGCTCCTATTCATGTTTATCGTGAGGGCCGAATCCTAATTCGGCCTCTATTTCCATATACACGTTAGGGGCCGAATATACATTCGGCCCCTATTTCTATATACACGTTAGGGGCCAAATGCATATTCGGCCCCTATTTACATATACACGTTAGGGGCCGAATTGTTCTTCGTGTTCTTGAGCAATGTTCTTCGTGTTCTTGAGCAATGGTGCATTCGGCCCCTATTCTGGGTTTTTTGGGAGCCGAATAAAGTTCTGAAAATGCTTTTTTTCATCTAAATCACTCGATTCAACACTCCAATCAACACCATAATCATACAAACACAACAATCAACAACTAGGATAAAATGGGTTTACAAAATTACCTTTGAATCCCAAAAAAAAAAAAATCCTCTTTTTCTTCTCTCTAAACCCAAAAATCAAACCCAAAAATTTGATTTCTTTCTCTCCAAAATTAATCTAAACTCTAATCTTATTATTAACTCTAATCTTATTATTAACTCTAATCTAATGATTAGGACTAATCATATGAGGCATAGTTTGGTATTTAAAAAAGTTGTAAAACTAAAGGGGGGACCAAAATAACTAAGGGGAGTGACCGTGGGAGGGGATGCAGAATTTTGGGACGGCTCAAAGCACGATTCTTAGGAAAGGGTTTTCAGCTTTGGTGTGAATAAATAGGCAAAGGGGAAGTCACGGAGTTTTTTTATCACGCAACTTGAGAAGAAAAACACGCACAGTTCCCGAGACAGAGTTCTAGCAAGGGTTTTGGCACGGTTTTCGAGGTGGAACTTTGGGAGCAAGATTGGAGCTTTTGCATCAAGGGTTTTTATGATTTTTATCACTTTCATATTGTTTTCTTTTGCTTTCAATAAGAACATGAGTAGTTAAATAAATCTATATTGGTTAAAGATGTAGTCTAATTTCAGAAACATGCACTGAAGATACATTCAATTTGTTATTTGATTTCTCCATCATCGTTCATGTTTTACGGTTTATAGATGATTCATAACTATGTATATGATGATTGATGATTGAGTATTTGTTTGTTTAGGATGCATATTGAATACACATATATTCATATCTAGTGCTAGACTAGGGTTTTGAGATACAGATAGTTGATGAACCCTGTCATAAGTAGCGTATTATGATTGTTGATTGTAGTCAAATCCTTCGTGTAATCATATGTAGAACTTGACATATGTTAAATAGTTTGCTCCTAGTATTTATATTGCATGGAATAGCCTCGTTCACAGAACTTATAGCTCTTGGAGAATTAATCTCGATTGCACGTTGCGTTGAGTTATTCTCTGAGTAGTTTTTGCATATTCATCGTTATGGTATGCAATGATACAAGGAATTTGTCGGAGTATACTCTCGATGGGGTACTCTAGGGTTATTGGTGATGAGAAATCAGGTATCAAGTCTAGGTGTTGATTCAAGTGCATGTCTTATGAATGAAGATGAACCCTTAACCAGTAGTCTCAACCTATTGATTACTTTTATTTATTCTTTACTTTAATTTTCGGTTTATTTTATTTTATTGCACAACAAATCCCCCCCCCCCTGGTTACATCAGGTTTCAATTACGAATAACATCCAAAACCTCTCTGTGGATCGAACTTGTTCTTATTGCTATACTCTTATTTATAATAGTGAAGTGAAAGAACTTGAAATATTTGTGTTGGTTGACAACCGATCAATTGCATTTATATTTTATAATAATTCGGACACATGTGATTCTTGCATCATATGAATTCACAAAATTGGTAATTGAAGCATTGTTGATTTAAACATATTTATCCTCTTTTTTATCACCAATAAGAAAAAAAAGGTAGTTATTTCAGTGGTGTACTAGGCAAAGGAGAAAAAAACTATAAACCCAATCAGACAATTGTCGTATTAATATTTTGTATTTAAAGTTAAAATCAATGGAATACTGTTATTGTCTTTTATTGTTACTCGTGTGTTTCACAAACTTTTCCGTTATTCCCCTTTCTGTATATGTACGGTTTGTTGTCCTCCACGTGCTCTTATCTGACTGGGTCTGTTATTTGTCACTGCCTCTACCTAACGCCATATGTTAGGTGGTTTGTCTCATTTGTTCTGTAAGGTTCTAAGATGTTTCTCTCTGTGTGTTTGTTAATAGAAATGAGTGTTGTTATGGTATCAAGAGCCATACAATAGCTTCAAAGCTTTTCTAGATCTAGTAATGGCGATTTTTTTTCTTCTCGCCAGTGTTTGAATTATGTTTTTACACTCATTTCTCATTTACAATCTTCGTGATTGTTGAATTCATCTCCTTATTCAACACTTTTCAGTGTTTTCTTCATTCCCAGGTCTGTTTTTTTATATGCCTCTTACTTTCAGATATATTTTTCCGCTGCTTTTCTAGCAATTTTTCCATCTATCTTATCATCCTTTGAGGTGTTTTATTCATTCAAGACTATTCTTTGTTCATGATTACTAAATTTGGTTCGACTTCAGGTATGGAAGATCTAACTGCTAATGCTTTTTCTGGTATTCCTTTAAATCATCTTCAAAACTTTGTTACTCTTAAACTTAAGGAAGACTTCTTCATTACATGGAGAAACATTCTTCAACCTGTAATTCAGAGGTATAGGTTGATGAGATTTCTTGATGAATCTTATCCATGTCCTCCTCAATTTACGAATCCACACAATCAGACTAATGGAGTTAAGAGTTCTTTATACACTGACTGGCAAGATGAGGATTCCACAATTCTTATGTGGCTCCATTCTTTGATTTCTGATTATGTTATTGGATATTTTTCTAATTAAAGTACTTCTCATGAGTTGTGGACTAATATTGAGAATTGATTTGGTGGATCGTCCTCTACACATTTTATTCAGCTTCGCACAAGGTTAGTCTCATTATCTCAAGGTTAGAAATTTATTCATGTGTTAATCAATGGGAAGATTAATTAAACGCCCCTAAAAATTCACCCCTCCACAATCACCCCTCTCTACTTTTATAATCACCCCTCCTTGTTTTTTAAGCTTATAATATTACTATAATACCCTCACTATAAGTGTACCCAATTAATATTCATTAATTCAGTTTTTTTTCAGCCTCCACCGTCAACACAACCTCCACCACCACAAACACAACCTCCGCCACCAAAACCACCACCGAATTACCTTCTACCACCACCTCAACCACCACCACCACCTCACCACCACTACCACCACCACTACCACCATCATCTCATCGCTGCCACCACGACGCCACAATCATCTCTGCCACCACCAATGCGCCATCGTCATTTCCATTGCCACCACCAACACAACCTCCACCACCACAACCACCCCAACCACCTTTTACAACCACCTCCGCCACCACCATCTCATTGCCACCGCCACTTCCGCACTACCAACACCTCCTACCACCACCACTACCACCATTATACCGCCGCCACCACCACCAAACCATCTCCACCACCACATCCACCACCAGTAAAAACTTAGTGTCAAGTTGGCAACTTGACACAAAACGGATGTAAAGTTGGCAACTTGAAACAAAGTGCAGTGTAAAGTCGGCAACTTTACACAAAAAGTTGCTAGACAGGAGAATTCCTAGACTTTGCACTAGTGGAAAACGTCCATTTTAGAACTGCTAGAAACA